>JACEFZ010008495.1:77500-112500 GCA_014155875.1 Cepaea nemoralis
TACATAAAAGATTGCGCATTTTTTTTTAAACCCCTAAAGTCCGTCTGTAAAACCCGCGCACATCATGAGGGGTAGAGAAAAGGATAATAAGATCAAACTTGTCTTGTCTTTTACAATGCCGACCAATTATCTGCCCCATTAGTCCATTAGATTTAATAGTATAATCACTGCAATATTTGGCCAACGTTGGTCCTCATTTGTTTAATTTCAGGGCATTCAGACAAAAAAGAATGTTGGAGAAGTTCAGTAATGGAATATTATTAGAGGAAAGTGCTTCAAGTACTAGTCTTTTTAACATAACTAAAATGTCGCACCCCCAGCTCTGTGTGAAAATCCGCCTTTGTCTAGCTGCTCGGCCAAGTGACGTATATTAAGACATTATTAGAAGCTTATTACCCCGCATAAAACATAATAGTCTCTTGACGATAAACATTATTACTAAAGTAATAACTTGTCTCTCGGTCCTCATCTAAGTCGCTTAGTACAATTTTTCTTTAATTAATTAACTGTACTACAGTACTCTGTGTGGTGTCTTTCCCACGGTGGTATCCTTCGAAGAGCACTTTGCATTTTATCATGAATATGGGTAAATATTGTGTATCTATCTTATTACAGTGTTAGGATTATATGCACATTGTTGTTCTAGTTCTCGTTTATATACAGGAGTAACTTTGTTCAGTGTCACTTTTTGTCATTTTCAAAGTGTTCGTTACTTACATACTTACTTGCTTAATTACTTACTTACTTACTTATTTACTTACTTAATTATATATATATATATATATATATATATATATATATATATATATATATATATATATATATATATATATATATATATATATATAGGGGCGTCCATTTGAAATCCGTTCGTGCCGCACCGCGCGTAATTGCACTTACGTTGAACATGATCATGTCATAGTCATATGATAAGTACTGACTAATGAATAAAAAGCACTCGCTTATGTCACATGATGCATAGGTTCTGTTTCTGACCGTTGAGAAAATGGCCGGGTTGATCCAAAATCCGTCCAAGGAAGCTCAAAGAGCCGTGATTCGGTTTCTTTCATTTGAAGGATGTCGACCAGTGGACATTCATCGAAGAATGCAGGCAGCGTACGGTAACGAATGTGTGTCGAAATCAACAGTGACATACTGGGCATAAATCTTTCGGAAAGGACGTCAGTTCACGACAGATCTTCGACGGTCGCGTCAAGCGCATATTGTTGCAACAGAAAAAAACCATCGGAAAAATTGATGCAGCAGTACAGATGAACCGTTTTCGAAGCATAAGTTCGCTAGCGAAAGAATTTGATGTGTCAATATGGACAATTCAAAAAGTCGTTCGTAATAAACTGCAATATCGGAAGGTGTGTTTACAGTGGATACCACTGATGTTGACAGACCACCATAAAGAGGAACGCATGGGATGGTGTTTGAACCACTTGCTGTGTTACAGAGTGGAAGGTGATGAATTTCTCTTCCGCATAGTGGCAAGTGATGAATCATGGTATCACCACTTTGAGCCGAGCAGAAAAAGAGAGAGCATGCAATGGAAGCATGCTGGATCACCAAAAGCCAAATAATTCAAGTTACAGTTTTCCGCTGGTAAGGTTATGCTGAGCACATTTATTAACCATGAAGAGCTATTGTTGGCCGAGTTTAAAGAACCTGGTGTCAACATCAACTCTATCCACTACTTGCAAACACTAGACAAGCTGCAAAAAGCCATCAAGAATAAACGACCCGGCATGCTTTCTCGCGGTGTAATTTTGTTGCACGATAATGCTCGTTCGCATGTTGCAAAGATTGTGCAGGAAGGATTGGCAAGGAAGAAGTGGGAAATTCTGCAACATCCAGCCTATAGTCCTGATTTGTCACCATGTAATTTTCATTTGTTCGGACATCTAAAAAAAAACCTCTCAAGGTGCAACGATTTCACACAGATGCAGACGTAATGAACACGGTAAACACTTGTTTCAGTGAGCAACCACAATCCTTTTTTTGCGGATGGCGTTCGCCGCCTTACTAAGCAATGGGTTGCTTGCCTGAATGCCTACGGCGACTCCTTCTGACCAACCCATGGTGCACAATGCATTCAAAATGATACTTTGTTTAATTCTACTACACCTGTAAATGTTTCTTTCATGCTTTTGTAATAAAGCCATTGGAACGGGTTTCAAATGATCGTCCCTATATATAGATCATCTCATCATGTTCCTCATACCTTGCGGCGTCGAGGTGAAGTATAAACAGCGAGAGAGTGCACGCTTATGGGCTTATTGTATCGATATTCCCATGGACTCTGCTATTCCCTCCGTCCATCGTTTACGTTTTCTGCTTCCTATTGGGCTGTACATCATTGCTTGTTGTGGTATACTGTTAGTTGGTAACCTACTTGCAGGCCAAACCATTTGAATTGCTGTCTTCTAATAAAATCTAGCGCAGCTATAACCCCCACTTTAGTCCTGATTTCTTCATTTCTGATCTTATTTCTCCTTGATACATTAAGTATTCTTCTCAGGAATCTCATTTCTGTTGTTGTGATTTTTCTTTTCTCTTTTTCATCATTGTCCAGATGTGGCATTGGCAGCATAGATTTGGTAGGAAGATTGTGTTGTAAAGTGCTTTCTTAGTAGTTATTGATACATGGTTGTTCTTTAGTATTGGCGTATGTCATTCGTCCAATGAGTTGGTTTGCCTTATTACATCTATTTTCGATCTCGTCTTCTGATTTTCCATTGATGATATTACACTTCCTAGGTACTTGAATATGTATTTCCAGATAATTCTTATAATAGCAATAGTACAGGCTGGATGAAGCTGGCCCGACCTCAGAACAGTACTAGTCGTAAAGATGTAGTAATAAAGCCACACATGGGGTTTAACTCGCCCCAGAATTATTTGGCAAGATCAATAACCACTATGCCACCAAGATTTATTCATTCATTCAGTAGCATGTTCTTTGCAGAACCTCGCTCATGTAGCAACCTTCCGGCAAATGTGTCGGTCATAAGATGTTCCTCGTTCGATACACCCATTTGGAGATCATCTGCCACACCCTGAACCCATTTTTTCTTTGGTCTTCGTGATCCTCTCTTCCCTGTCATTTACCATTCCATTAATATTCTCTCCAAACTTTCAAGTCACCAAAATATTTCAGTTTTATTTGTTTTATTGTCTTTAGTAGCCAACCTTCTTCAATATTCAGATCTTGTTGTATGGATGCATTTGTTCTTTTCTGTATCCAAGATTTTCTTAGAACCCTTCTATAGCATTTATATTTAAAGGCATTTATGCGCTGTTCAGCCTGTTTAGTAAGTATCCAGGTCTCACAGGCGTATGTTGTAATGGGAAAGATGAATGCTCTTAAAAAATCAAATTTGTGTAGATCTATCTGTCCCACGCCACAATTTATTCAGTTGATTTAATTTTTGAAGAGCAATGGATATTCGTCTTTTAATTTCCTTCATTATGTCACCATTGTTGGTAATTAATGACCCTAGATATTCGAAATTTTCCACCACCTCCAATTTTTCCTCATTAACATATGTTTCTTTCTCCATATTAGTTTCATGCGTATGAATTATCTTTGTTTTTGCTATGTTAGGATATAAGTTGTGATTTTCACCATACTTTTGGGTTGAGGTTATTAGTTTTTATATACCATTCTGTGATGTGGATAGTAATACTGTATCATTAGCATATCGAAACTCTGGTATTTCATGTCCATCATATTGGTTAAATCATCTCTGACATTTCCCTTTATATTTTCGGCGTAAAGGTACAAATAGGGGGACAGCACACAGCTCTGACAGACTCTTTGCTTGATGTCAAACCAGTCTGATGTTTTGTCATCGATTCTTACCGCTACTTGTTGGCTACACAGAGCATTTTTGATTTAAAGGACATGTGATGGAAAACCCATTTTTCTCATGATTTCCAAAAGTTTATGATTGTATACACAGTCAAATGCCTTTGAATAATCCACACAACATGAGAATAAGTTTACACTAAATTATTTACACTTATCTGTTATTAAAAGCATTTTGAGTATGTGATCTTTTGTTCCTATTCTTGTCTAAATTCAACTTGAATCATGTTAATCTCTTCTTCTATTTTTATACGATGTCTTCCCGTTATGACTTTTTCTAAAATTTTACTTGCATGACTGACCAGGACAACAGTTCCATAGCTGGTGCATAATTTCAAGTTACCCTTTTGTGATATTGTAATGAAAATAGTTCTCTTCCAAGTTTTTGGCCGTACGCCATATTTCCATATCTTTTTACATAATGCATGATAGATTTGTATGCTTTCTCCTCCTCCCATTTTAATTAGTTCGCCTGGTATCTCATCACATCCTAGTGATTTACCATTCTTCAGGTTCTTTATTGTCCATACAATTTCATCTAATGAGGGTTCAGGTTCTGTCTCTGCTGTCATTGGTTCATGTATATCATTCATATCGTCACATTGATTCATCATACATTCCAGTGCAGTTTCATTCCATCTTTCTAAGAGATTTCTAGATTCTGTTAGAATATATCCCAATTTGTCACAGATAACGTTTAATTGATGTTGAATATTTCTTGTCAATAACTTCATTTCTTTGAACATTTCGTAATCTTTTCTATTGTTATGATGGTGTTTGTCCATCAGGAATTATGATGACCATTAAATTCATCCAGTGGGGTTGAAAGTATAAAGCCGTGAGTTCTAAGATGGCTGGTAAGGCCTAGTTTGGCTCGAAATAGTCTTTGACAATGTGGGCAAAGAATGCTTGAAGTTCCAGGAGGAGGATCTTCTGCAGTGATTTATCTGTCCAGACGTGTTTTTTTCCCCACAGCTCTTGGAGTCCTGTTTGCTTCACAGGTGACTACACCCTTGTGTAACGATGTACGCCACGAATTTCGGTCGTTGGCAGTAGTCTCCCAGATGTCAAGATGAATACCAAAAGCTTTTAGTGAGATCATCAGAGTGTGTTTAAAGCGTTTCCTCTGGCCGCCTTGGGAGCGTTTACCCCAACGCATCTCGAATTAAAAACCTCGTTTAAGGAGCCTGTGATCTGGCATGCGAGTCAAGTGACCAGCCCAGCGAATCTGATTCTTTATTCGTAAGTGTGGATACTGGGCATGGACGCTCTTTCTAGGACTTCAGTGTCTGGGATCTTATCTTGCCATTTAATATTCAATAGCTTCCTACGGCAGACTGTGTGGAAAAGGCTTAGTTTTCTGGCGTGTCGCTGGTAAACAGTCCAGGTTTCACAAGCATATGGCAGTATCGATAATACGACTGCTTTGTAGACTTTCAGCTTTGCTTGCAGGCTTATTCCACACATTCTTGTAGAGTCTGCCAAAGGCCGCGCTGGCCTTGGAGATTCTTGTATTCACTTTGTGATAAGTTCTGACAGCTTGGGACACAGTGCTGTCAAGATAGGTGAATTTGTTCATTACACTTAGTCTATGACCATTCAATGGGATATTCGGTTAGTTAGTTAGTTAGTTAGTCTTTCCTCTTGAGCCTAAGGCGGCGCATAGGGCAGAAGTCCTGTCTCTCCATGCTTTGGCGGTTCGCTTCTACCTGTTGTAGATCTTGGATATTTACTATTCGGTACGGTGTGATTAATCCCTGGAGCTGGCTGGTACATATCTACATTCTTCTCCAAGGTGATATTGAGCACACAGTTGGCACAGGCATATGAGAAAGCTGTAACGTTGTGTCGCATGTCTGCCTCTGAGTAGGCATATAGAACACAATCGTCAGCAAACAGGAGCTCTCTGACGGTATCGCTGGTAGTTTTTGGTTTTAGTTTCAGCTTTCTGAGATTGAATAACTTTCCATCCATGCGGTAGTTAGTGTCTATTGTCGTTTTCGAAAGCATTCGTCATCATAGCTGAAAACATGAGGCTGAACAGTGTTAGTGTCAGGACACAGCCTTGCTTCACTCTGTTGGTGACAGGAAAGGACTCAGACAATTGGCCATTTTCCTGTACTCTTGCTTGCATACCATCATGAAATAGGCGCACTGTTTGGACAAATTTTCGTAGACAGCCATATTTTGCCACAATCTTCCACAGTCCCTCTCTCTGACTGTATTAACAGTCTTCGTAAGGTAAATGAAAGTGGAGAACATTTCGGAGTTTTGTTCTTGACATTTCTCTTGCAACTGCCCTGCCACGAAAATCATGTCAACCGTTCCTCGTTATTTTCGGAAGCCGCATTGACTTTCAGGAAGAAGACCTTGTTAGAGATGGGCTGTGAGACGATTGAGAAGTATTCTAGCAAGTAACTTCCCAGCAATTGAGAGCAAGGAGATGCTTCCGTGGCAGTCACAGGATTGTCGGTTTCCTTTACGTTTATAAAGGTGGACTATCGACGCGTCCTTGAAATTTCGTGGTAGTTAATGTCTATTTCAATGTAGTTGTTTTCGAAGGCATTCGTCAGCATAGCTAAAAACATGAGGCTGAACAGTGCTGGTGCCAGGACACAGCCTTGCTTCATCCAATTCACAAATCCATACTGTTCATCACTAATTTCTGGTTTAATTTTGTTTCTTATTCTTTTCATAACTATTCTCAGTAACAGCTTTGTCATGAAACTCATAAGATTTATTATGTGATACTCTTCGCATTATGCTGGATGGATTGAGACGGTTGCATGGAGAAATATCATCAGTAGCTTTGATCCAGGACACAAAAGATCGAGATCTGCGGAGAGACATGAACGCCTACTCCAATATATATTCTCAGTACATTATTAGAAAGAGCTATAGAAGTAAAAACATATCTGCACTTATGCTTCATAGACTACACAAAAGCATTTGACAATGTGAAACATGACGAATTAATAAAATTACTACAGCAACTGAACATTAGCGGCAAAGAGCTGCGAATAATAAAGAACATATATTGGCAGCAAACAGCAGACACAAGAATCAACAACCTGGTTGGAACATTCTAGTGTATAAAGAAGGGCCTCAGGAAAGATTCTTTAATTTCTCCTGATTTGTTTTCAGTTTGCAATGAACAAATAATGAGATCTACAGGAAACTATGTCAGGGATCCTGGTTGGGAGACATATGAATAACCTACGTTACACTGGTAACACAGTCTTTAGAAGCAACAAGTCAGAAGGAACTACAGGAAATGATAGATACAGTTGTTGTAGAAAATGAACAAATTGACTTTTTTTTTAAATAATAGAAATACAGAAGTCATGGTGATATCCAAAGAAACATATTGTGACTAAATGTGCAATTAAAGTAAATGACGTTATTTTGGAGCAGGTACAGAAATTCTGATATCTAGGCACAGGGATAACATCAGATGGAAGATGCATCATCGAGATAAAGAACAGAATAGGACAAGCAACCACTGCATTTTGTCAAATGAAGAACATTTTGTGCAATAAGTCATTGTCCTTGAAAGTTCGAAAAACAGTTCTTGCATGTTACATAAAACCAATTTTAACGTATGGCTGCGAATCCTGGACAATTAGTAAACAGGCGAAACAAATCCCTGGATTTGTGCTTTTATAGAATAATGATGAAACTTAATTCAAAGATTGAGCACAACCCACAACTGGCAACGCTGATCGTATTCCGGTACGAACCTAAGGCCTTGTCCACGTCAATATGGAAGCACTAGACTGAGTTTCGCTCTCGTTTGAGCTCATCAGTTGTGCATATCCTTGACCGGACCCGGAAACAAACCCCGGATCACTGACGTGTGACGCAGGTGTGTAACCACCAGACCACGCGGCACATGCTAGACGCAACCAAATTTCACACTAGAATACCACAACGTAACCCATCGTAGGCTATAGCTCAAAATTTGCCCGATCGCTGCGACTGACCTTTTAACTTAAGCCGACAGCCAAAATGAGCAATGTGGACATTTTGTAGGGAAAACACAATTTATTACAAACATCAGAAAGAAACAGTCATAGTTATTTACCACATTATGAGAAGACGAAAAACTGGAACATGTTGAGACAACTGGACAGATTTGCGAAAAGAGAGATAGAGGAAGACACCGGGAGGAGATTCTTGACAGTCTTGTTTCGTGGCAACGATGGGAGTCAACACGAATTGATTCATACTGTCGGAGATCGCACTTTGTGGAACGGTATGATCGCACACGCCAGCCCGCAAGGCATTAGATGATGATGATGATGATGAGAATGATGATGATGAGAATTATAATGTGCTAGTTTCATTAGCCTCTTTCAGGCAACCGTCGTTAGTTACACTGGTAATCCATGTATATATACAAGTTAGTTGCATATCTATTACATGACATTGCAGTCTATACAAGCATTTTTTGCTGTTGTGATCTCTTGGCAAGTTTATGTTCAGTAGTGTGCCATTGCTTTCTGAACGATCGACACCCATACCAATTCGTAAAAACCAACGCATCGTCATCTGCTGCCAAATAGCGCGCAGCTATATTTCGAACGCGGGTATGTGGGATCACGAACTGCGTCAGTAACTCCATCGCCACGGAGCGGGCCAATTATATCGGCAAGTTTTACTTAATCTGCATCTTTCCAGCAAATTCCTGAAACCCATCCTTTGAAACCTCTCTGTGAATGTCGCATTGGTTATGGATATGACGTCTTTAGAATATATGAATGTCGCTCTTCTTGTAGTGTCT
The DNA here is from genome assembly GCA_014155875.1 of Cepaea nemoralis. Taxonomy (NCBI): domain Eukaryota; kingdom Metazoa; phylum Mollusca; class Gastropoda; order Stylommatophora; family Helicidae; genus Cepaea; species Cepaea nemoralis. Next base: position 86,158 of record JACEFZ010008495.1, read on the forward strand.
ATTTGTGGTTAGTGAACAAGAAAATAATTCAGGTAGTGCCACGTCGGGGGAATAGGGTGGATATCCAAATGTGTCACATTATGCGTTATGAGGCACTTTTTTATAAGCAGAGATTATTGAAATAAGTATTCATATACTACATGAAATAACTATTACACCTAAAAAGTCAGGAAACTTGCAATGTTTTGCGACATTAACATTATAGGCTTTCTGATTCAATGTTAACGTTTCTTAATGTAATTTCTTTTCAAAAAAATAATTTGATATGTGTGCCTTATTAAATCAATGATGATGTTACGTTCATGCACAACACACAAACATATTTCTGTCACTTCGGTTTGGGCGCAAATGAGAAGCATTACACAAGTTAGCTATATCGTAAAAGTCGCTAGCTTCCTACAAAACTATAATTTCAAAGACAGAATCAATCATTCAGGGAGGAGATGACTACTCGAGGGAGCTGTTTGAAGCTACTGTCTAGTGCACGATGTTGTTACTTGGTAACAAGAAAAAGCATGCTTTACAATGCAGATCCATCTTATATACTTTTTTGTTTTGTTTTGATTTTGAAAAGAACTGATTATCACTACTTCCATTAGCGATATGGCCATATGGCTTATTTCAACAGCATTTCTTATATATATATATATATATATATATATATATATATATATATATATATATATATATATATATATATATATATATATATATACGTGTGTGTGTGTGTGTGTGTGTGTGTGTGTGTGTGTGAGAGAGAGAGAGAGAGAGAGAGTATGCACACACACACACTCACACACACACACACACACGCACACACACACACTCAACCTATGAGGAAGAGTACCCAGAAGACATGACATTTTGTAAGCCTACAATTACAAGCCTGAGTATTTTTATGTCAAACATTTTTAACAGAAACTGATCATTAATGATAATTCGGGATTATGACTTTTAACAGGACATTTTGAGATGATTTAGCCTGTTCTTTATTGCTCAGTTGTGCCAGACGTCTTTTCTGATACAGTCTATGTGGATTCTCTAGATATATGAATCTGTCTCCATTCAACTTGTATTATGTTAAATTTAGTATATGCATATTTTATACCTTTAACAAAATGTGTTGTTCACTTTCTACAACTTATTAGCGTCAGGTTACTGTTGTTTGTTAAAGATCTTTAACACTGTTTATATGTAAACAAGACAAGGAGTCGGATGTCACCTTTTTAAATATGGTGGTACTTGAAACTCTTTACTTGTTTCAAGGGATGTTCGTTTAGGTGAATTATTGTTGTTTGTTCTTCTTTAGTTATAGTCATTACCTCTGTTTCGCTTGTGCTAATTTTCATGTTATGTTCCCTACACATTTCGTTTAGACTATTCATGTGGTCTTGTAATTCAGCTTCTGATTTTGCTATTAGTGCTTGGTCGTTCGTAAACAGGAGTTCTCTAATGGATAGATTTGCAGATGGTTCTTCTTCTGTATTCTCGTCATGCGGTATTCTTGTTGTCTCTGCTTGGCTGGTTTCTTTACATATGTTGTCTATATATGTTATGAACAAGAAAGGAAACAGGACACAACCTTGTCGTACTCCAGATCTTATGGTAGGGGATCTTCATTCTGCTCGTAGAAAAACTAAGAAATATAAACGGTGTGTTAAAATTATTTCATTAAATACTCGTATATTTATCTTTTAGTATATCCAATGATACTTCAAGGACTTAAATAATCGTCTCAGAACAATGTCCACCAAGAATGGCTCCACAGATTGAAACTCGTTAAATTCAGATTAAGTAAAATATATGGTTCGTATACCATTCATGAATATTTGTAGGGCATTTCTGGTGTAATCTGTGTGTTGACATGGGGTGATATGTTTACTTTTAAGTTAATCTGAAGCACGCAGCCACAATTAGTATTACCAATCATGTCCCGAAATTTATTCCCCAGAACGAGCTTTTCTGGAGGCGGTTTTTCAAAGAGTACAATAAGAGTCAATTCATCTTTCAATTGAGTCAGTGCCAATCAAAAAGCAGATCTGGAACGAACATGGTACACAATCAAATGTTAATGTAAATTTCATTTCACTGAGCATTGCAATTACAGAAGACACCCCGAAACAAACCAAATAACATGATGACCATTGTACAGCAATATTTCTTACTTCTGTCCAAATAGGAGGTCATATTTGGTGATATATTTATTATTTTTCGGTAGTAAATCTGTTAAATAAGAAATCTTACCTTACATAGCTTAGGGTTTCCTTAGTCTAAATCCGGTCGTGGAAATACGTTATGTTAGCAACAACAAAAACAAAAGAAGTCGCTTAAAAGTCGACACGGTCGACTTCATTGTACCGAGTTTTTATCCCATATGGCTCAGTTTCTTTCCGCAGCGAATTGTCGAAAGCGTCGCACAAAGCACGAACTCCGTAACTCCAGCGAGGACCCCAGGAGTCTAAAAAATGTACTCATGAACCGAAGGACGCGGACCAGAATCGAACCCACAACCTTCGCAGCTGAGTCAGACAGCTTGACCATTTCGCAACGGAGACTCCGCGTTACGTTAGCAAACACATTCCAGTCAGTTGGGGGGGGGGGGGGGCGGTAACGCTAGTGTGCATTGCACTCTCCTGCCCGTTTACTGATCCTGGACTCACATCTCTTATCATGAGGATTTCTTCGTGGTCTTGTAAGGGAGAGTGCATCCCAACTCAACAAATGTGTACTAGAAAAATGCCTGGGAAGTAAGGAAGTATGTCTAATACTAAACACATCTAGTGGGCCAATTGTCCACGAATCATGGTTGATATAGAACCACTTCAGCAATAGAATTGATCAAAAACACCACCGTCCGAGAGTAGTGGAGAGAGATGAGCGCCATCGCCATTTGGAATACTGGCACATCATGCTGATGATAGAACCATATCCTCATTGTGTCGCAATAGCATGGGCAAGACACCATTTACATTTTACGAGGGTCAGTTAATAAGTAAGTCACAAACGGCTGTAGAAACATAACTAAATATGATAACAACTTGACACCAGTTTACTTTTATACATACATATGTCCCTTTATTTCGCAACATAATTTCCACCAACATTAATGCACTTATCCCATCGTTCTATCAGTCCTCCCAAACCGGCTTACATATTTTGCATATTTTTTGTCTACAGAGAGTATCGGTAAATATCCGCGGAATCTACTTCTGAGGTGTTTCCTTGACTTCAAGGGTTCACCACGGACAGATCGTTCTGTGGACCTGTATTTGGTAGAGCCAGGTCTTGTTACGAATAACCTTGCAGTTCGAGTGACAAGGATGTAAAAGTGTATATATTTCTTTCAGTCATGTTGAGGAAAAATTTCATACAGTGAAAAAACAACATACGAATACGTATGAAAAACATACAAAAACGTGAAACGTCTGTATTTAGACAACTTTGTGGAAAGTGTCTAAATAACACACATAAGTAACAACTGTCTATACAAGAAAACTATGCGAAACGTGTCTAAAGAGGCAACTGTACGTGTCTCTATGTAGCAAATACATGAGAAGTTGCTATAGAAGAGAAATTCCTGAAAAGTGTCAATAGAAGACAATGATGTGTCAGTTTCGAGACAACTATGTTACACCTGTGTGTATGAGACAACGGAGAGACTCCGTGATGAAGTGGTCAAGCCGTGTGACTCGGGCTCTGAAGGTTGTGGGTTCGATTCCGTGCCGCGCCCTTCGGTTCACGAGTGCTTTTTTTCGGAGACTCCTGAGGGTCGTCGCTGGAGCTATGGAGTTCGTGTTTTGTGCGACGTTTTCCGCGCTGCGGAAAGAGACTGAGCTATATGGGACTAAAAACCCGATGCAATGAAGTCGACCGTGTCGACTTTTAAGAGACTTATTTTTTTTATAAGAGAAAACCACAAGGAACGTGTGTGTATGAGACATCATGCGAAACGTATGTATATAAGAGAGCAACAAGGTGTATGTGTCTGAATTAGACAACCATGAGAAATATGTGCGTATTATGCAACGATGTGAAACGTGTGTGACTGAGACAGACGTGTGAAACTTGAGTATCTGAGACAACCATGTGAAACATGTACATACGAAACAACTGTACTCTCATTGTATTTTACCTGTGTTAAGTACTTCTGTGATATGATAGTGTTATAATATTGTGTAGGCCTGAGAGCAAGGAGAAATAGGTGACCAACCTTTGCCTCACTTTGGCAAGCGACGAACCAAGGCGTCGATCCCGCGTCTCACCGTTCTCAAGACATTGCCAGCGTAGTTCACTCTCAACTTCGCTAGCGCGCCCCTCCTCCGCCTCCCACCCCACCCCCTTCCACCTACCCACCCCCGTTCTTCATCACTATACAATAAATAAGCTTTAAGAACACAGAACACCCACTGTGGACAAAAGTGTCCAAATTTGCCAGCGGGGTGCCCGCTGCTCGACCTTCTCGGTGCAATGACAAACACACGAATGCAAGATAGATTTCTCCCTCCGATCAATGAATGAGCACTTTGAGTCAGGTGAGGGTTGCTGTTGACAGCCAGAGAAATTATCACAGCGCCGCGCAACATACGCCTGCAGTTCCTGTGATAAGACAAACACATTGCAACTTACCCAGCAGTTAAATTCTCCCTAGCTGAGGCAGTATATGAAATAGTTAGGTAATTAACCTTATTTGTAATGTTGAAATCAAAGGAAGAAAGATAAAGACGCTGAACTGTGTATAGGGGTGTTTAAGAGATGTGGTTGCATAGTGAAAAGTACAATGGTGTATCATTATGTTGACACGTGTTCAATTCTAGGTTGAGTCATCATCATCATGTGCCATCCCGGTAAGCGTGGGCTATCATGGTTTGCTAGCTCACATGATCACCGGGGTCTTGAATCAGGTCTGTGTTCTTGTCCCTATTAATCCATGCGGCGAAGCCATCCAGGTATTTACCTCTTTGTCTTTGCCTTGCACTGTGGCCATCATTTTTTTCACAAAGTTTTCACTGCCACTAAGTTTTCAGGTTTATTTCTCCTCATACAAAAGATAATTGCACAACCTTTACAGTACGTCCTAGTCAACCCCAGCATTTTCAGCTAATTGTGATATCTTGGCACGTTTACGTTCAGAAGTTTGCCATTGCATCCTGAACGACCGGCATTCATACCATTGTATGAAAACCAGCGCAAGGTGGTCTGCTGAAAAAAAATCATCCACAGTTGTGTTTCTAACGCGGTATGCGGGATTACGAATTGCATCCTTAACCCCTTTGCAACGGCGTCGGCTTTCATAAGGTGCCCCGCAAAGAAAAACTTCACTGTCCACACCTACTTTCTAGAAACGACCTAGAAACAAGTACCTGGATGGCTTGGCCTTGTGGCATGGTCGAGACAGAAACACGGAGCTGATCCACGATTCTGGTGATCGAGTGAGATTGCAGAACATGACCGCCCACGTTTACCGGCATGGCACATGATGGGTGGATGGATACTTCATAAGAGCTATATTGAGCCAACCCTGCTAAAACGAAGTGAATCATGGGCAGTTAGTAGACAATTGAGGAATTGTGAGATTTTGCGGAGACGTGATTTTATAGAAGAATGATGAGTACACTATGGACGGATAGAAAGACCTATGAAGACATCTTAAAAGAAGGGACGCAGAGGTGTTTCCAAGGCACCAGGGCCGGGTTATATACTGGCCAAGACCTATTGACGTGTCCTTGTCGAGCGTCCTGGGCAACAGGTCCCTTCGGGGTCCTGGCTAAAGTCAGTAGAATCGCCGATTCCTCCAAAGTCGGAGAGTGTCTGCCTGTACGGCGAGGAACAACCAGTCTGCACACCAATAGGCCAGACATGGGACAACGGATACTCACGCAAACCTCAGGTCTTGTCTGACATCACAATGATGTTGGACAACAGGATGCTTTCATCCGACATACAGGACTTCGCGTTGGAGCTCAAGCCAATGAACGCAAGCAAGCAAGCATCTTAAAAGAAGTTAACTCACAAAGAGAACTGGTTATTCGCATCAGAAGACGACATTCCATAATCTTTGGGCATGTCATGAGAAGGGGCAAGCTGGAGTAAGTCGTCACAACAAGGAAGGTTTAGATGAAGAGAGACAGGGAGAGATTACGAGAGAAGATACTGGACAGTTTGATATCATGGCATATAGGGAAATTAGTATCAGAAATAACTGGCAGCACAAGAGACAGAAGACTGTGGACAGACATGATCGCAACACGGCATGGCCTATCAGAAAATATTTGGTGCGGACAGGGTTGTTATTCAAAATTCAACACTTCTATATTAATATAGGCTCTATGGCGAAGGAGATATGGACACAGTTCGTAATCCAGCATACCGTATTCAAAAATAGCTATGGGCGATGTGGCAGAAGACTACTTTCCGTTGGTTTTTATATAATGGTATGATTGTCGATCGTTCAGAAAACAATGGTAAACTATTGAACGTAAACTTGCCAAGAAATCGCAAACAGCAAAAAATGCTGGGGTTCACTGTAATGTCTTGTAAAGGATATGCACCTGTTACTAACATATTGATACAGAAGTTAGCAATTCAAAACTTCTATACTAACATATTGACTTGGAAGTTCGCAATTCAACACTTCTATACTAATATATTGACAAGAAGCTCACAATTCAACATGTCTATACTAACATATTGACACGGAAGTTAACAATTCAAAACTTCTATACTAACATATTGACACAGAAGTTAACAATTCAACACTTCTATACTAACATATTGACACGGAAGTTAACAATTCAGCACTTCTATACTAACATTTTGACACGAAAGCTAACATTTCAACACTTCTATAATAACATATTGACAAGAAGCTCACAATTCAACATGTCTATACTAACACATTGACACGAAAGTTAACAATTCAACACTTCTATACTAGCATATTGACACGGAAGTTAACAATTCAACACTTCTATACTAACATATTGACACAGAAGTTAACAATTCAACACTTCTATACTAACATATTGACACGGAAGTTAACAATTCAACACTTCTATACTAGCATATTGACACGGAAGTTAACAATTCAACACTTCTATACTAACATATTGACACGGAAGTTAACAATTCAGCACTTCTATACTAACATTTTGACACGAAAGCTAACATTTCAACACTTCTATAATAACATATTGACAAGAAGCTCACAATTCAACATGTCTATACTAACACATTGACACGAAAGTTAACAATTCAACACTTCTATACTAGCATATTGACACGGAAGTTAACAATTCAACACTTCTATACTAACATATTGACACATAAGTTGTTTAAAATTCTACGCTCCTAAATTGTGTTCTGCAAGAGTTTGTTTTTTTTTTTTTTCGAAGTTCTACACTCATTCACCGATTGCATATGGAGAAGTTGTCTTTATTTACTAAAGGTGGAGGAACAGATAAACATATCAATATAAGAATACAAAAGGCAAGTTTGAGCTTTTATAGTACTATGATATTTGTAGAAGTTGAAATAAATTAAACTTAGACGAAAAGTTTACAGTATTCAATTCTAACATTACATCTGCACTTCTGTATGGATCAAAACATGGAGAAGGACTAAAACCAATACAATTAAACTCCAAGCATTCATTAACTGGTGCTTGCAGACAACAGAAGGATTAACATGGTATGACAGAATCACCAATGTGGGGCTGTTGGAGAAAACTAAGCAAATATCAGTGAATCAAGGGGGAATTAAGAGACGCCAGCTAAGGATACGACGTACAGTAAGAAACCCTGAGAATAATATAACTAGAAAAAGCTTTTTTTCTGGAATCCAGAAGCAAATTAATAACGAAAGACCCCAAAACACGGAGAAGTGAAGGATAGACAGAAATGAAAAACATGTGGAAGTCATGGACTGGAATGTATGGCATAGTTTAGGATAGGACGAGTGAGTTGACTGAGGGATATATCCTAATGGAGGATGCAGGGCGAAATAAGAAGAAGAAGAATGTACTTGGTGTTTGTAAAGCCTCACTACACTTCGTATGTAGGACAAATTTGTAAAATGAAGTATGTGATGTCATTAAACAAAATGTGCTCCACAGCCCATCGTGAAACAATATGCAAGGAATGGCTGATGTCTGCTGGAGTAATTCTTTGCACTCCAAACAGAATGGTGTTGTCAACGCAACGAAAGAAATAACAACAGACACGTTGCAGAAGGTATTTGCCAGTATGAAGATGCGTGTCTTTAAGCCTGTGGTGGCACATTTCCACCACCTGTTATAATTATTATTTCATTGGTACTTTCCAATTTCCCCAAAACAGCGTTAGACCATAGCACTGACTACTGTAACTAATTTAACGCATTTTATGAAAATGTTTTAATGACAGCGTGTACTTCATTTTTCAAATTTGTTCTACGTACAAAGTGTAGTGAGACTTTGCAAGCACCCGGTATAAATAATCATACATGGGGTCAGTGAAAAGATGCAGTATTTACTTTGGAAATAGATCATATGCATGGAACATGTGCATTTTTGGGATCTCTATGAGTATCCGATGCCTGCTCAGCAGCGAAGAGGTTACGGGCGTAATTCGTGATCCCGCATACCCACATTCAAAACATAACTGCGGGCGATTTGGCAGCAGATCGCGTTGCGCTGGTTTTTATGAAATGGTATGTGAGCCGGTTGTTTATAAAGCAATGACAAACTACTGAACTTAAACTTGCCAAGACATCAACAACAGCAAACAATGCTGGTGTTGACTGCAAATGTCCTGTAAAGAAAATGCAACTAATGTTTTTTTTTAAAAATTATGTTCATAATCTCTGTTGTGCATCTTTCATCTGATGCTATTATTGCCCCTAGGTAATTGAAATTATCCACGGGATTAAGCATTTTTCCTTCTAATTTTATCTTACATATTGGTATCACATGTTTCTTTTATGTACCCTTTGTTTCTGTTTCTTGATATTCTACAAAATGATACTACAATATCCAAAACCTATTGCAGATCTTTTGCATTATCCGCCATCTATACTGTGTAATCTGAATAGCGTAGATTGCCCATATTATAAACTCCGATTAGTATTCCTGGCTACTCTTTGATTTTTCTTATTCTTCCTTCGCGAGAGAGAGAGAGAGAGAGAGAGAGAGAGAGAGAGAGAGAGAGAGAGAGAGAGAGAGAGAGAGAGAGAGAGAGAGAGAGAGAGAGAGAGAGAGAGAGAGAGAGAGAGAGAGAGAGAGAGAGAGGAGATCCGGTGACAAAAGACATCTTTGTTGTACCCCTAGCTTTATTTGTTCATAATTGCCTTCTTTATTTCCAATTTTAACTGCTGCTACTTGTTACAGTAAACTATTATTTATTATACTGAATTCTGTCTCAGTAAAGTTGATATGTTCCAAAATGTTAATCTAGTTAATCATTATAACGGAAAACTACTGAACGTAAAATTGCTCAGTAAATTAACCTGGGGTTAATTGCATCGTCCTGCAAATGACATTGCTACAAACCCTTGCGGAATAAAAGTACTGGAAATGTTCCCGCACATTGTCGGGAAAATCGACACTCGATGGTTGATGTGGTCAATACAATTTGGGCCGTCTTTACTTCCCTGGAACTTTTCTGTACCTATTTTAGGCTGCTGGGTAAATCTGGGAGTATGTCAACGACAAAAATCCCCGTCTAGCTAGGAATTGAAACACATGAACACAGGTCCAGCATGTAAGCTTGTAGGCCACTACACTACCATTCTCCTCATTTCCAATATAGGTAGTACTTGTTTCTATATCTAAACCAGCCGAAGCAGTTGTCACTTTCACCATGTTAATTAAATATCAACAAGAAGTGAGCCTCTTAATACAGATCTCTCACTAAATATTACCTTTATGCATTTTCACCTCAACATCAAGAAGGCCTGATATGATAGTCCTTAGCGGACTTAATTACGTATGCATTGGTCCTGGTTCAATGTCCAGCAATGACAGGGCTCCTTGTACTGATCTCTACGACTCTGGTGGGTCGACCCAGTCTCATAAAATTAAGTACAATAAGCCAAGGACCCTTTAACATGCATTGGGGCTATTGAGTTGAGGTGCTCGCCTCATATAAAGTCCGTTCGTTTGTTTTGTTTGCGGACCAATCGGCACTTGAAGGGTCTTGTGGTCACGACAATAGCCTTTAATTCCCAAGATTATTTCATATCACCCATGCTAGGCTCGGTCGACATAATAACTCACGTCAATTTAACAATTAAGACACGATGGGTACTTAAATACATGGTCCAAGGGCACGCAGGCAAGTCTGCGTTATAGCGGCTCCCTCATTAAATGGGTGCTGGATAATTTCCATAATTTAATAGAAAGTATCTGTGAGAGAAAAACGTTTAGGAATGGAACTGGACACCACACTTCTTTATACACTGGCTCAGAATATGTGAAGGACTAAGACTGGACACCCCAACGGAAGTATCTGTCATGGGACTGTCTTTTTAACCTTAAAGAAACATTGGAGCATAAGTAGTCTTTGCAAAGTCTCCGTCCAGCTAATGGTAGATTAGGAGATTGGCTTGTATATCCACATGTATACAAACTGTTTCCTGACAGGCCTCAATTGTGTTCATTATCAAGTACCTCAGGATACATACACGACGTCAAAATCCCAATTGTAAGTGCTCCTAGCCCGCTTTGACATTAACCATCGTCCTTAACTGGAGGAGTCATTGAATCTGCTTCTTCATTTACAAAATCCCTATCATTAAAGATCATCCCTCAAATCTAGCGGCAAATTAATTTTGGACCATACCCAATCGAAGAATAAAGGAGGCTTGCGATCGACAAAATTGTTGGGAAGGTAGTTTCATCGCACCCGGGGTTCTGGGCCCCCTGCCACAGGAAATTGGTGAGTTTCGAATGAAAGTTCTCAGTTTTCTTTCTTCCACGTTTTAAATCCTTTCTAAAGCTGCTTGCTGGCCTAATTGGCTGCAGGACTACGTCTTGTTTCCCGCTGCACGACAGCTTCATAATAACACGCCTGAACTGAGGATCAAGTTGCGCCTTTGAATTCCCATTGGGCGCAGACAAAGAAGCTACCTCCACAGTAAGAATTGTACAAATTGCCCATTGATGTCTGCATAAAGCTTTCTGCCGTCATTATTTACCCCTCTCTGTCGATGAACTATTTTCGCGGCAATAAAACAATAGAAGGTTACAGCGATGCCTTCTGCGTGAACACTGGTATCTCTGTCGGTAATGGCAATCGAGTGATATAATTGCGCAGATTGTGAAATTATTTCATCTTGACTTTCAAGATAAACATTTGCATCATGAAACAATTACCAATACTGTCTATGCTCACGGAAATAGATCTGAGCACGCTGTAGCCTATAGCACGAAACGTGACACTGATTCTGTGATAGACATACGTCTGAATCTTATTCTGTGTGAAAGAAAACCACGACTTTACGTGCTAATTTCAGGGAATACATGGTACGTTATTAAGTGCACTGATTTACCCATATAGTTATCCTGAGTTCAATTCTTAATTTAGGCTGATTCTTTCCCCCTGAGAGGGTACGGGTGTTGTGGGGTCGACCCAACGGTCCGTGCCGCATGATTTAGTATTCCTGTTACATTTAGGGGTGTTATTATTAAATAGCCCAATTATTCATTGAATTTACTATATGACGAGAGTGTCATAAAAAAACACATTTTGAACTAGTGGATGAAATGAACGTTAAATGATTTGTCACTCTTAAAATTGTTTCAGCTTACAGACAATCTGAAATAACTGCCCAGTACTACATTTGTTTGTTTGATTGTTTGTTGTTTGTTTGGTTGATTGTTTGTTGCTTGTTGTTTTTATTTTTCTAAATATGCGTGATCTTATATGGATAATGGTGTAATTTAAGTAACACACAGAATACTGGACAATAAATAGTAATACAGTGAAGTGAGTGTTTGGGAGTAGTCTTGAGAATTCGTGAGAGCTTTGTTGAGTCAATCCTGATGTACGGAGGCGAGTCATGAGCAATTATTTGAAAAGTGAGGAATTGTGTGAAGCTGCGGAGATGTGGTTTTATAGAAGAATGATGATGATTGAATCACCAAAAACGAGAAGTAGATTGTGAGCTTACTAAAACACGATTACAAGAAACAAATTGGACGTTGCGGCCTAAGCCTTCGTCAACACAGAACAAACAAACACAAACCGACACAAAACTACATGAAACACACTGCATGACAATATTAAGGTTACTAATCTGAATCTGTATCCTAGCTTGGAGTGACTGACGACTGACAAGCGTTCTATGACTATCAGTGGATTGTATGGACCGGTGTATGGTCAACGGGTCAAAGGTCAATACCTTCAGAAGCTCAGGTATTGGCTAAACAACTCGGCGGGAAAGGGGAGGGGGGCGCCCATGTGGGCAAAAGTTAACAATTAGGATAGGCGAAGATGTCACGGACGCACTTCGCAATTGGCAATTTCTCGTTCTGCGCTCGAAACACAGTTGCGGAAGATTTCATTGCTGCATTGGTCCTCACAGACGGGCATGAGTGGCGGTCGCTCGGAAAACGACTGCAAACCTCCGAATGCAAACCTACCAAGAAATCCCAAACAGCAGAAATAATGCTGGGGTAGACTGCGACGTCCAGCAAAGGTCATGCAACTAACCTTTTTAGTGACTATACAACTGGGGAAGAGGAGAGGAGTGGGATTTGGAAGTTAAATGAAACTGTGTTGGACACTGAGGCCGTGAGGGGAGAGTGTACCGAACTGGAAGATGAGACGGTTTTCCAATGTTTTACGATCCCGTTCGTGGGATGCGCACGATTTGATCGCCGTGGTCTGTATGTCAGCCACACTACAGTGGTCAGGACTGTTGAAGTGCATGGATACTGGTTTCTGGGCGCCATTTTGATATCAGAAAGATGTTGTCTGCTGTCAGCAAGACGTAAACCTATCTGCCCGATGTATCTCATGTCACAACGTGTGCATGTAATCGCATAAATAACGTTGCGACTCCTGCATGTAAAACCCTCACGGAATGTGGAATGTCGTCTTAGGGAATGCCAGACTCTGGGTTTGAAGTATATGTGGGCAGGTCTTGCAACGCGATCGAAGACAAGCCACCGTGCCAAGAAGAGACTTGTGAGGTTGGAGTAGACTGCTATGGACCAGCACATCCCTGAGGTTACGGGGGGAGGGGGGGGGGGCTCTGAGAAGACATAGCGAGTGGTCTGGTCCTCCTGGAGAATGGATAGATGTCTCAGGAAGATTTCTTGGCAGCAATATTGTGGGCAAGGATAGGTTAGTGAGATTCTAGAAGAATGATTAGAACACTGTGGGTGGATAGAAAGAGTAATGAATATATCTTGAAACAAGTTAGATCACAAAGAGAACTGGTTACACTCATCAGAAGAAGACAATCCACATCCGTTTAGTATGCCATGAGAAGAAGAGTGTGTCATCACAAAGGGAAAGATGGATAAGATGAGAAGAGGGGGACCAAGAACATAGATGCTGGACAGTTTGACATAAATGGCATGAAAGGACGCCGGTTTAAAATAAAAAATGGTGGGTGCACCAGATGAGGCAATTCAAGAAGAAAGACAAAAAAGTAACTTTCAACTGTCAGAGTCAATCAAGCGTGAAATATAAGGAAATAAGCAAGCTACCAGAATAACTGAACTTTTTACGGCAACGATCAGCGAATAATAAACAGAAATCATACAATCACAGACCACCAAGAGACCACCTAGAGATCTGTCTAGCGCCACTTTGAAAGGCATATAATGATGGCGATACATTGGCGGGATACTGCGTCTATAAGAATCAACAACCATTTAGGAAGATTTATGTGTACGTGAAGGATGTTAAAGCTGTATCCTCGTACCTGATTTGTTGTAATTATATCGTGAGGAAAGAATGGGATCTATAGAACATATGCAGGAATCGCGACTGGTGGTCAAAATACAAACAACTTACATTATGTAAATTACACGGTCTAGAAAGCAGCAAATCAGAACCAACTACAGACAAAGATAGATGCAGTGAATAAAGACTGTAAAAAGCGGTTCCACATTTAATAATAATAAGACAGAAATAATATCAAAGAAACGAATAATGCATCAATAATTAAGTCACTATCAAGCCATTGGTATTAATTTTAGGCAAGAGTTAAAATTCAAGTATTCAGACACATGAACAAAATCAGATCGGAGGTGCATCGCAAAGATAAAGAACAGAACAGAACAAGCAAAAGCTGCATTTTATAAAGTGAAGAACATCTTTTTTTTTTCCTTTCGCTCGCTTTGAACTCAAGCGTAGTCCAGACATTGCAACTAATTCTAGTGCAGATGGCTAGGCTGATTTCTTTTCTTGTTTTTTAAATTTAGACGATCTCGTGAAATAAATCTCTGTCACTGAAGGTTGGAAAAAGAATTATTGTTGAATAAAAACAGTTTATTTTCATATGCCAAGTCATGGCACTCGATGATGATGATAATGATAACGATGAAGACACTCATGTTCATTCCCAACATCGGTATACCCATCATATACCCAGAGTTTAAAATACTGGTGTCTCGATATCTCCCCTAATAGTTAAGACGATCTTTGCCAATCTGCCTTTTCTGTCGCACTCTATCCCTAGGGTAGTATAGGCGCAACCTGCTCAACTCACGCAGTTCTATCTTTTGCAGAATCAGCAATGTGGTTCTTATGGAAAAAACAAAACAAATGCCAGTGAAACAAGAATTGAGACAAATGGGCTAGAGTTGGATAGGACACGCATTGAGAAAACAAGTTAACAGAATAACTAGAAAATCTTCATCTAGAAACCACTAGGTAAAAGAAAAAAAGAAATAGAGGAAAGAATAACATCACATAGAGAAGATAATTAAAGACAGAGATGAGCAATATGAGGAGAGCAGGTAAAGATCATTTTCTCAGGCTATCATGTCTATATACATATAATAATAATCATATAATGAATTCTACAGAACATATATCAGGAATCCTGGTTGGTGGACATAATATAAATAACTTACGCTATGCTAATGATTCAGTCTTGATGGCAGAAAGAACAGATGTTATAAACTGTCATTTACTGCCAATATAGTATGGCAGAGGGGTCTTTGAGCCTGAGGAATAAAAGCCGCCTGGCTAGTGCAGTCGCCGCTAACTGTGCAGGTTAGTATTTTCTTTTAGCCCCCGACAGAAAAAAATCCCACACCTTACCGAGGGATAGGACCCGGGTCTCTCGAAGGAGAGTCCGGTGTTCTACAGATGTAACTACATGACCTGATAGATTCGGTGGTTGCAGACTGTAAAATATGGGCTTTAGCTTGAGTAATAGAAAGATAGACGTCATTGTTATATCAAAGAAACAGATGGTGCCTAATTGTGCACTTAAAGTAAATGTCGTTATTTTGGGGCAAGTGCAGGAATTCCGATATCTAGGCACATGGATAACATCAGATAGATCACAGAGAAAAAGAACACAATAGGACAAGCAGAAACTGCTTTCTATCAAATGAATAACATTATGTGCAATAAGTCCTTGTCCTTGAGCGTTAGAAAAAGAGTTCTTGCATGTTACATAGAACCAATTTTAACATATGGCTACGAATCCTGGACAATTAGTAAACAGGCGAAAATATCCCTGGAAGCCTTGGAGATGTGGTTTTATAGAAGAATGCTGAAAATTAATAGGACATCCAAAATAAGCAATCTGGACATTTTGAGGGCAGCTAAATCGCAAAGACAACTTATCACAAACATCAGAAAGAATCAGTCATAGATTTTTGCCACATTATGAAAAGACATAATCCGAAACATGTTGTGACAACATTAAAGATTCGTGGAAAGAGATATAGAGGAAGACAGAGTGAGAATATTCTTGACAGTCTTGTGTCATGGCACGGAAGGGGGTCAACACACGAACTGATCCATGTTGTTGGAAGTCGTAATTTGTGGAGGGACTTGATCACCCGAGCCAGCCGACAAAGCACTGTGGGATGAGAGAGAGAGAGAGAGAGAGAGAGAGAGAGAGAGAGAGAGAGAGAGAGAGAGAGAGAGAGAGAGAGAGAGATCATAGATGTACGCCTTAATGTATGTGTTCATAATTGCCCGCTTGATTTCTCACGTTATTGCTGCCACTATTTCCCAGCAAATATTCTTGTTCTTCTGCGATGATCCTCATTAATGTTAATATCCTCCAAGATTTCCATCATTCCTTCATGTTTCACTTCATGAAAATTTTGCTTTAATCTATAAAGTGCGTGCAGATGTAGCCACACTAAAGCATTCACTTTTATATTGTCTATTATGTCATCTTATCTCTGCTTCTTTTCTCTACTTCTGTAGTGCTAATCAATACCTGTGAATAATTTTCATTTGGTAGTGAAGCTGTCAACATTATCTTCTTCTTTGTCTTTGATCTGAAGCTAATACTGCGATTCTCTCTCCCATTTATTATTGTAATAAAGCTTATGTTGCTTATATTATACTTTGTTGCCAATGTTTCTTTACTTTGACACTACTACTAATAATGCTCAGTATATTTCATTTACCTCTTCCTGTACATTTTTTTTTATAAATGATCGATTAACGTCTGCAACCTCAAAGGTTTTTATTTTCTTCTCTGTCCAGTATATTCTCACAATTGGTCCCAACAAACCACATCTGCGCTGCCTACAATATCCGTCATTTGACTGAATATTGTCCAGACTTCACACAGCATTAATGGCCAATCTGATGCATCCAAGTTTGATATAAATAGATTCTACATTGAGGACAACGAACCCAAGTTACTCGGATGACCCTTGCTTAGATTGGCAATTAAAACTACTAACTACTACCTGATCAACATTTTCCATACTAAAACATCAAACACTATATATACTATATACACACACGCACGCACACACGCACACACACAGAGATTACTTTCTTTGTTCCCTTGACAATGCTAAGCTTTAAGAACAATAAAATGTAATTGTCCACATTTTTCTACGTCAAAATCTAACTTTAAGAATAACACAATCAATGTATTCATAAACAGGTTTCCCGTGACTATATCAAGCGTAGGAACAGCAAGTGCACTTCACCAGTTGTCTCTGACTAATTAACTTCTGTGTCTCTGAAATCTAGCTAGCTTTGTCTTGTTAGTTTTATGGATTCTAAAGAATTGTGATAGGTATTAATCATCTCGGCTAGAGAAGTCTCAGCAGTAATGCCCAGCCACATCTTCTCGTCTCCTCCCGTATGCAGTGTCAATCAAACGGAGTAGCCGAGTCCTTGATCGCTGCTCACTGACTTTTGGCTTTGTCCAAGAAAACGACAACAATAAAACTCACGGATAAGTCCCTTCAGATTAAAATTACTCCGAACGGGCAGACGAGGGCAAATTGTTGATATTCAGAACTGTGCCGCATTCGATGAAAGGTAAAATCGAAGATTAATTAGAAAAATCCGTCGGGGGATTTGCAACATTCATTGACGGTTCCACTGATATCTATTCAGATTCCCGCCAGCAATACAACAAAAACTGTGGATGATGAAGAAACGCTTTTGGATTCTGAATCTCAGAACACATGGCTTAGCTATACAGAATGCCCGTGTTTACCATCAGATTTTAGTCTGTATGAAAGCTGATTTTGGTGTGGAGAGTATGCCGTCATAGAATGCAGACATTGACATAAGAAGCTTGTGCAACAAAGGGATGCTGTCCGATGATCAAAATTTCACAGTGAATTGTAAAATAAAAATAAAAAATGTTTCAGAAGATCATAAAAAATTATATCCAAGAAAATATTTTTCATTCATTTCGAATCTCACGCCAAATACAAATCAGTTCCCTTTGTTAATTTTTGTGTGTTCATAATTTTCATTGTAAGCATCAGCAAATGTAATATTGTGACAGCAGCGGGAGCAGCAGATATTGCTGGTACAATATAATGTGACAGCAATGTGCGTGTGATAATGTTGTATACAATGGGACAATACACAATGTGTAGTTTAAAACAGCTAGATGTAATCACACTGTAGATAATATCTGTCAGCTGGGAATGGCTTGACGACACATTTTCTTATTATTGTCCCCATATACACACACTGGGGCATAGGCACTCATTCCTATCCATCCTATCCTTACCTAACCCATGCAGCTCTATAGAAACTGATTGAATTGTTTAACATTTCCCTTTGGTCATCCACATCTTGAAATACGACCCCTAGATCAGACAATTGATCAAATTTGTTCTTTACTTCTATGTTAACATTTATTACTATACATATAATGTATGTCATGTATAAGCAGATAAACTGATATCAATCAAATTGCTTATATACTTCCCAAATTATTAATTTATGTGTATTTCTAGATCTTCCCCTTTTTTGTTTGCCCTGTGGATTCCAGACAAACGCCTTTCTAGTTATACTATTATTAGGATTTCTCAATTTATGTCCTAACCAGCACTGCTGGATTTTCTCCACCTCTTACCTCACTGGTATTTGTCTTGTTACTCTCTTTGAACACCATATTGTTGATTCTGCCATATCACATTATTCCCTCTATATTGCGCAGGCATCAATTAGTAAATGTTTGTAGTTTATTTCTAGTCACAATTTACACACTTTAGTCACTATCATATGAAATGAGGGGACGATTCGCTTCATCACTGTTAGCATTGTCCTACTCAAAGAAAAACCAAACAGGCTAATTTACGGTTCTGCAAATTCACGTGGGTCTGGTTGAAACCATTTACAATTCCGCTTTCTCCGGAAGAAGAGGAAGTATCGACAAACATGAAGGACATTGCAGATAATTTTTTTATTTTTAATTCGCATATCCTTTTACAGGACATCGCTGTCAACAGCAGCATCTTTCAGCTATCTGTTGATTTCTTGGCAAGATTACACTCAGTAGTTTGCCATTGCTTCCTGAGCGGCCGGCTCAGTTATCCCGCAAGTCACCAGCGGGGGACGAACCGCTCCCAGTTCTCGCCCGCTACGAGACTCTGCGTGATAAACGGGATTACGGAGAAAGTGGTGTAACCCCTCGGCCAGAGAGACTGGCGCAGATACATTAGCCATTGAAATATACCGGGCAGGAAAACTGGCAAGCAATCGAGAGATGTTTCGGAGTGTCGTGACCTTCTTCAGGCAGGATGCTGATAAATATATATCATATTCTAATAAGTGTATCTGGTAATCTGTTATCTCTCTTGTGAGCCATTCAATAACAGTTAATTATGTATTATATTATTGTATAATATTCTGCACTTGTCTTTCTATCATCAAAATGTCTCTGTGCGTGTTCCAATGACCACAAGAGCTATGCCGACGGTAGCGCAGCTACTGGTAGTGTTTCCCACGTCGGGCAGGTCATCGGATAGGGACCAGACGAGATCCACAAACCTACTGTCTTGTAGGTAGAATGGGGGAAGTCGAAGGCTAGGGAAAGCAAACACGAAACAAAATTAGCGTAGTCGAATGTAATGAACCACAGGTCTGACGAAACAATGCAAAACAACCCACTTGATGATGATGAAAAAACTATAGCAAAACAGCACGCAAACCGAAGTCATCATCACTAACAAGAAAAACGTCACACGGATAACATGCAGAAAGATCATAACCTTGGCAACATTCCATCTAATCTAGAACATTCGGGGGGAAATATCCCTGTTAAGAGCAATAGCAAGTTTTAGGATGCTGTATACTGTTCATTCAACTATATGTCTGTAAATCGCGGACACTGGATAATGAGAGCAGAAAGAATCTGAGGGGCACAGACATCTGGTTACTTCATAGAATGTCAAGAATGATAACATGCAAGTTAAAGGGTTATGAAAGTATCCGTTCTTGCACAAACATGCGATCATGTGCAAAGCGAATCGAACCAGACGCATATGGCAATACTCGTTATTCCTTATCTTTAGTCCTTGAGAGAATTATACGGCAGGAGGCGACCATAGTATCCAGTACTCCGAGGAAAGGCCAAGCGGACACAAAATCAGACAACAACTGGTAGAATTAGTATTGATACTCTTCGCTGGCTGTTCAAGGTAAGATCGAAGTGCGTTTTGGAAGTTCCCAGTGCTGTGATATCGGTCCTTGACTCACCTCAACTCAAAACAACTTAGTCCTCGGCGGAAGGACACGCTGCTGTTAAAAATAAACTGATGCATGTCCTTCTAAGGACGTTGCAATCAACCCCAGGTTGGTTTATTTTGAAAATGTTAGGTTGGCTACTAAAGACGATAAAATAAAGAAAGTTTAAATATTTGGTCTCTTTAAATATAAAAGTTTGGAGAGAACAATAATGGAAGGGTTTATTCCCGGGAAGAGAGGAAGAGGAAGGCCAAAGAGAAGATGGGTGCAGGATGTGGCAGACGATCTCCAGATGAATGTTTAGGACGCGGGACATCTTGCTTATGGCCGAGAAGTTTTCCGGAAGGTTGTTATGAGAGCGAGGTTCTGCAAAGGACATGCTAATGAATGAATGAATGAATGAATGAATGAATGAATGAATGAGTTCTTCCGTGCTTTCGGAAGCGAAAAGTCAACGTTGAAGTCCAACTATCCCCCCGTCAGCATACAAGAAGTATAAGCTGGAGCGAGATATATCTCTCTGCCACGCTGACCTCTGCAACGTTGTTAGATCGGCTAAGATACTGGAAATGACGAACTCCGGCTTATATATTATCGATATTCTCTGTTTATTTGTGCCAGCCATGCTACCAGGTCGCTACAGGCAGTCAATTAGTTTTATAATTAACACTTGATATGACAGGACATGTATAGAAAGCTTCTGAAACTCAAGATACAATGCCATCATTGTCATTACATTCTCGACAAATCAGCGTGGGCGATCATGTTTCCCCACCTCATATGATGACCTGTCTAGGCTGCGGTCTACATTGTTTGCTCCCACGTGCCATGAGCTCAAACATTCAAGTGTGTATATTTGTGTGTCTCCCTCTTGTGCTTTTCCCCATCAAGTTTGTCAGCTGTTACTAAATTTTGTTTTGTATTTTTTTGCTCGCTCGCTTTGAACTCAAGCGAAGTCCATACACATTATTTATAGTAGTGATGGACTGAATTTTACGCGTGGATTAGCTTTTCCAATTAACAGTTGCCCTCGCCATCAGGTGAACCCACTTCGACTTCAGAGGTACTTGTAATTTACGTCACAATGTCAAGGACGACAGGTCAAAATTTTAGTCCAGCCGTCCCGGTGTAGGGAGTTGAACCGCTTACCTCGCATCAGCACATAGGATGTTTAGGAACACGCGTATTTTAACCTTTCGGCCATGCGGATCTGCAGTTGTTAAGTTATTTTCTCATCATAACATACCCAAATACTTGTCGCTGTCTATGTGTAATTTTTTAATTTAATATATTCATTTATCCGATTATACTAGGTCTTGTTTCATTTGTTATTATGTCTACCAACGATAAAGATACATTATAAGTGGCATAAGTGCACAATATAATAAGCATTGCGTTGTAACCAGTAAAGGCGGGCGGCACAAAATAACAATCTATGCAAGATAGTAAGGGCGGCACAATATGGCAGTCTATGCCAGAGAACCAGTAAGGGCAGCATAGTATAACAATCAATGCTAGATAACCAGTAAGGACGGCACACTATAACAATCTATGACAGAGAAACAGTAAAGGCAGCACAATATTAAAATATATGCTAGATAACTAGTAAGAGCGGAAACATATAACAATCTATGCCACGTAACCAATAAAAGCGGCACAATACAAAAACCAATGCTAAATAACCAGTAAATGCGGCACAATATAACAATCTATGTCAGATAACAAGTAGGAGTGGCGCAATATAACAATCTATGCTAGATAACCAGTAAGGGTAACACAATACAACAATCTATGCTAGATAACCAGTAAGGGTAACACAATACAACAATCTATGCTAGATAACCAGTAAGGGTAACACAATACAACAATCTATGCTAGATAACCAGTAAGGGTAACACAATACAACAATCTATGCTAAATACCAGTAAGGGTAACACCATTCAACAATCTATGCTAGATAACCAGTTAGGGCGGCATAATTTAGGACGATCCTTAGAATCTGAATAACGGAAGCAAAAGCATTTAACCGGATTGTATTGGGCAGATGGATTCAAGCGGAACAACATTTATTAAAGAGCTAATATTCACCTCTCCACTCCTCCCCCCTCCCTTCGACCACGCAACTGGTGGTGGCACGTAAGAAACACTTAACAAACTTGGCTGACCGTTGTTCAGATCCTACATTCATCTCTGACAGGCACCGGTAAGGACATTCTAGAAATGATTCCTGCAATAATGCCAAAAATAACATCACCCAGTATATAAAAGAAGGACTGAGACGGAAATGCAACACAATCTGTGGTGACAGGAGCAATCCTGTCACAGATAGTACCAGCGACAGGGAAAACCACATAAAGGGAAATAACAAGAAAATTTCCGGAAATCCGAGTAACTCATTAACTCCTACAGACGGAACAGACGGTCATGGGGGAGGGTAATGAGAAGCTTGACAAGCAGAGTTCATAAACTGTTTGTTTTCTTTTCCCCCATGGGTACACTAAAAGTTTTCCGTTATATGTGTATGACATTTATATACTTTCGAAAACAACATTGTGTAAATAGCTACTTTTACACAGTAACATTATTTTATTTAAATGGACCCAAAATAGTTTCTTGCTATGGGTTCGTGAAGCAATCACGCTATCACATTTTGTAGGCCTGAATGCAAGAAGGTAAAGATATGGACAATCTTTCCCTCACTTAGCAAGCAACGAGAGCAGTCGTCAAAACTCGTCCGTGTGCAACTCGTGACATTATCGGGGCAGTTCCGTGTCACATTCGTGAACATACCTGCTAAACTTTAACTATATTTTAAATAAGTACTGTGCTAGCTTTATGACAAGAAGCTCGTCTGCCGGCCCGTTGGTAGTGGGTTCGAATCCTCAGTGAGATCATTTTTGTTTTTACAAATGCACTTGGGCTTCCAGGTCGATCACACCTAAAATAGGTACTAGAAAATATCATAGAAGTAAACGCGGCCGGTGTTGTATTCACCGTAACACACATCGAGTGTCGACTGTTGTATAGAAATATCGCAAGTACCATAAACCCAATGCATCTCAATGCGACTAGAAGGATCTTTTACTGACTGTTACTTACAACCATGCGGTCATTGGTTAATTCAAGCTTAACTTTTTGTTTTCAACCATCGCGTCCCACTCCTCCACCCTCATTTAGCTGTTCTTCACGTAGTGGGTCCATACAGAGCGTCGTTCTCACCAGATAATGTGTTAATACCTCAAGAAGAAACTACAAGTTTAACAAGAAAGAAAGAAAGAAAGAAAGAAAGAAGAAAGAAAGAAAGAAAGAAAGAAAGAAAGAAAGAAAGAAATTTCCATAATCTAATATTG
Source organism: Cepaea nemoralis (assembly GCA_014155875.1). Lineage (NCBI taxonomy): Eukaryota > Metazoa > Mollusca > Gastropoda > Stylommatophora > Helicidae > Cepaea > Cepaea nemoralis. The sequence continues at coordinate 109,640 of JACEFZ010008495.1, forward strand.
TGCATTGCTTCTTCTTGTACCTTTCATCCCCAAGATGGGCGTAGGCAATCAACCAATTCAGGTCAAACGCCTCTATGTTTTGCCGTCTCGTTGTAATATATTTCCCAGTCACCTCACATTCTCCGAAATTTGTGACACTGATCCGAATGGAACACCATATAGGATACAATTTCATCAGCTGTTTAAAAACAAAGTGGGAATGAGTGGGCGATTGAAAAAATGATGAAACGATTGGTTTCAGGTAAATCTGAGGTACCCGCTAGATTCCATGAACAGACAAGCCTCGCGATAGATAGGTAGAAACGTCAACAGAGAGAACAAACTGAAGTATCATGGGAATCACATTTGACAGGAGCCTGTCCTTCAAGGACCATGTGGAGACGGTTGTGACTAGGTCTCAAAATGGAATCAATGCGCTTAAAACTATGGCTGCAATGGACACAGAGCAGATAATGCTTTTCACACTATACCAATACTTGATCCTCTCCGTGATTGATTATGGACTAGGACTGCTCATTGTCTCAAAGAGTCAGCTGATGAAATTAGAGCTCATACAGAACGAGGCTATGCGGGTCATTCTGGGATGCACCAGAGACACCCCAGTAGTGTGTATGCGTTACATCCTTGGTCTGCCGACTGTTGCTGGTAGGCTCAAGGTGATGCAGGCAAAGACATACCTCAGAGTAGCTGCAGACACTGATCACCCGTTGCCTAAGGCGCTGGGCGCCGTTATGGGTCAGCGACTGATAAGAGGGAAATCATGGAGGGCTCAGGCAGAGGATACGATCAGACAGGTGTGCCTCTTGGAGAAAATTAGGCGAGGATAGAAGTGGGTCAGAGTGCCAGCGGAGCAGTCAGACTTGTGCAGAGTTATAATCATATTGAGCCGGAAGTGCAGGGAGTGGCCAGCAGAGGCCACGAAAGTGGAAATCCAGCAACTAATTCAGGATAGAGGTAGGAGAAGTGCCTGGGGGTTCTTAGCAAAAGCTAATGGTCGACATTTGGTGTGGGAGAGCCTGGCATATGATACCACAACATCTAGCTTAAGAATGGAGGTGGAGGCGGTCACAGCAGCTTTCCGTGGATGGAGAATACGATACATACACATCGTGATTGTAACTGACTCAGAAAGATTGCTGAGGAAGGTGAGGACAGGCAAGCTTCGGGCAGAGTGACTTGCTTCGCTTCGGAGGTCACGGGTGGCAAGCATCGCCTGGATCTTTTCTCCGGGTCATGCCTGTGTGCTGGAGAAACAACAGGCGGGCAGATTGGCTGGCTCTGCAAAACTTGGTAGAGTATTGATGCATGACAATGCAGACTGTGGTTGCGGCCTTGTGGGGCACGTGTACACCTCGGAGGAGCAAATGGATCACCATGGTCTGGCAAGAATGAGACAGCGAGGAATGACGAGGGGATCTGGTCGACGCTCGACGCTCAGAGGGAAGACGAGACGGACATATAATCAGATTGCTACTGGTACTATTGGTGTTGAAACTCTTCGCTGGCTGCTGAGGATGGGGACTGAGCACTTATGGAATGCCTCGAATGCTGTGATGTCGAATCCTAAGTCAATCAATCAATCAATCCATGGGCGGAATTGGCGGTGAAAAAAAACAAGTCATTCCACGCACAACCTTAGATACAGCCACTAGCATTTTCTGTTAGGAAGTGAAAAGTCTGGTGTTCTGGATCCCCTCAGGTAAGCTTGACCCTAAATAAGTGCTAAGACAGTGGTTCTCAACCTGTGCGGAATCCCTCCCCCATGGGGGGGGGGGTATTTTAGGGTTTCCAGGGGGGGGGGGGGATTAAGATTATTTCAATGTCACGTTAATACAAGAACCGATTACTTGATATTTGTTCCCCTTTATACTGTATGGTTCTGTACGTCTCAACCATCTAAATTTTAATTTATAAAATAAGTAGACCCACAAATCACGTTGTATGTGGACGTCTAGACTTGTTTTAGTATATGCTATTCAATTTATCTTCAGGTAGGAAATTCGAAAGGGGGGGGGGGGGGATGACGTTCTGAAAATATCGCGAAGGGGGGCACGGGCCAAATTTTTAGGTAGGAACTATGAAAGGGGGGGGGGGGTGAAGTTTTGAAAATATGGTGAAGGGGGGCACGGGCTAAAAAAGGTTGAGAACCAATGTGCTAAGACGATCCATGATGTTAAGGTAACACGGTGTTTGTGTGTATATTGGTGTCAATGTGATCTTTAAGCTTCTATAAAAAAAGGCAAGCTAGAATCTAAATATGTGCTAAGACGATCCTTGATGTTAATGTAACACGGTGTTTGTGTGTATAATGGTGTCAATGTGATGTTTAAGCTTCTTAAAAATGATCAAAATCAATACCCTTGTTCCAGAGAGAAATGTCGCCAAGCGCCATTTTAAAACTTTCTGCTAGACATTCTATTACCATATGCTACACAATGATATTGCATCCTATTTGCATCTAAATGTAAACACTTTTCTCTATGCAATAGAAATGCACTCTTTAAATGCACATTCTAGGCACATTCTAACGGGAATTTCCTTATGAGAATCATATCACATAGTGGAGCGGAAGTGTTCTGAGGTGACCATGCGTCTTTATACAAACTGACGTGCATTACTGTACAACAAGTTTTTTAGCATGACTTAAATATGTTTTCGCCAAAATATCAAAGACATTTCGATGCTTTACCTGATTTCAGTTGCCTTTAGACATATTAAAGACACATCCCTTGGGTGGGAGTAAATATAAGACGGCAGGAGAAATTTCATGACGATGCAACAGCTACTTTAAAAAAAAAAAATTAAACGTGAATGAGGGCAAACATTTGTGAACGCACTATAAATATCTTTAGTGTATGATT
>JACEFZ010008496.1:0-57500 GCA_014155875.1 Cepaea nemoralis
CCTCTTCCTTCTCCCTCCGCCTCCTCCCTCCTCCTACTCTCTCCTCCTCCTCCCTCCTCCTCCCTCTCCCTCCTCCTCCCTCTCCTCCTCCTGCTCCCTTCTCCTCCTGCGTTCTCCTCCTCCCTCCTTTTCCCTCCTCCTCCCTCTTCCTCCTCCCTCCTCCTCACCTCCTCCTCCACCCTCCTCCTCCTAATCCCTCCTCCTCCCTCCTATTCCTCCCTACTCCTCCTGTCTCCTCCCTCCTCCCTCCTCTTCCCTCCTCCACCTCCCTCTTCCTCCTCCCTCCTACATTTACCCAAGACAGACAGACAGTCAGACAGATAGTCGGGAACGGGATCTTATATGACTACTTATATAATTTAAATGAGATGCTCTCCACCATGGGCTGGGCCGGGTCAGACAGACAGATAGATAGATAGACAGACAGACAGACAGACAGACAGACAGTCGGGAACGGGAACTTATATGACTACTTATATGAATTAAATGAGATGCTCCCCACCAGGAGTTGGGCGATGCCGGGCCGGGTCAGACAGACAGACAGATAGATAGTCGGAACGGGAACTTATATGACTACTTATATGAATTAAATGAGATGCTCCCCATCAGGGTCTGGGCGAAGACGGGCCGGGTCAGACAGACAGACAGACAGACAGACAGATAGACAGACAGACAGACAGACAGACAGACAGACAGACAGATAGTCGGTAACGGGAACGAGAACTTATATGACTACTTATATGAATTAAATGAGATGCTCCCCACCAGAGTCTGTACGAAGCCGGGCCGGGTCAGCTAGTATATATATATATGTGTGTGTGTGTGTGTGTGTGTGTGTGTGTGTGTGTGTGTGTGTGTATGTGTGTTCCGCATAGTGTGTGTGGGTACTAGATACCAACCGTTAATAGGACTGCATACTGGTTAATTAAGAAAAGAACAAAGAAACTGTGGCAACCGCTATCCAAAACAAAGGTTTTAGTCTCTATAACAGACCAAAAAAAGAAAAGAAAAGAAAAACAGAGTAAAGGTAATTAGACAGAAATAATTGTCTTCCCAAATACAATACCAACGTGAATAAAACTAGCCTGAAACAAGTCATGGGGTTAAGTATTTTATATTAGCAAATGGTAGATATATTAAAGAAGTTGAATGTAGAGTAAGTAGTCAAAGCATTTTGGTGGGTTGTTTGTATGGTTGATTTGTTCGTTATATGGTTGGTTGCTTGGTTGAATGTATGGTAGGTTGGTTGATTGTATGGTTGGTTGGTTGATTGTATGGTTGGTTGGTTGATTTGTTAGTGGATTGGTTGTTGATTGTATGGTTGGTTCGTTCGTTAGATGGTTGGTTGCTTGGTTGAATGTATGCTAGGTTGGTTGATTGTATAGTTGGTTGGTTGATTTTTTTAGTCGATTGGTTGGTTTGGTGACTGGTTCTATTTTGGTTGTTCGGTTGATTGGCTGGTTTGTTAGTTGTTTTATTGGTTGGTTGTTTATTGACTGATTGGTTGGTTAATTCGTTGGTTGGTTCGTTCGTTTGTTGAATGGTTGGCTGGTTTGATGGTTGTTTTGCTGGTTTGTTAATTTGTTGTTTTGTTTATTCATTCGTTGGTTTTTTGATTAGTTAATTTGTTAGTTATTTGGTTAGCAGGTTTGTTGATTAATTGTTTGCTTTGTTGTCTGGTTAGTTGGTTGGTTGGTTGATTGATTGATTGATTGATTAATTCCTTACTTATGAATCTAATTTAAGACCACACATTTGATCCCATCAAGTCCCATGCCTTGGTCTTCAGGCCCACCTAGCCCAGACACGGGCTGGCACCAATCGGAGGGGGCATGGAGGTCGAGCGGCACCAATCGGAGGGAGCGTGGAGGTCGAGCGGCACCAAACCACCCTCTTCACACCACCCTGCTTCCGAGCTCTACTTACCCATGGCCAGAAGCCAACGGGGTATGCACAACCAGCACTGTAATTTCACAACTGCGGACATGTATATCAGGACTTAACTTAGGCCAGGATCAGAACATCACATACGGACAGGCTGGTATTAACCTAGACTGGGAATCTTGTTCCCGAAAGTTCTAGGCATTTCCTGGCCTGCAGACCCCCAACCCTCAGTCAAGAGGTAGAGTCAATGTGTAAACAGACTTGTTTATGTAGGTATGTAAATCTGTATGATAATTAACATACATCGACTTCATTGTTGTATGTACATAATGATGTTAATGTTGTCTCTTGACCCCGTGTGTTTTACATATGCAAATTTGTTACATCATAACGAGGTTTTTATTCGTACTTAGATTATACAGAATAAACATTGTTCTGACAAATGTGTCAAGGTGGTTGTCTTTGTTGTTTTCAATTAGCCTTGATTTGTTCATCACTTACTGGTAACAATGATATACTGAAGAAAGAAAAAACAAAACACACACACACTACATACGTACATACGTACACACACACGCATCAATCACTGGAAATTCTTTGAGAATAATGAAAATCAATAATGAAAATCAATCAATCAAATCAAGAACTAAACCACATGGATAAGCTTGCTGTCTTCCAACAGTCACTGTGCTAGGATGTGGTCTTGTCAATCTTACACTTGGTAGTGCTTTTATTGGAGGCTTAAGTGCCAACACCGGTGTTGGGTCAAAGGGGTTGCGGACGAAATTCGTAATCCGGTATACTTTGCTCGAAACACAGCTGCGTGCGATTTGGAAACGACCGACTTGTGCTAGTTTTCATACAATAGTATTTGTAGCGGTCGTTCAGAAAGCAATGGCAAGCTGCTACCATTCGTAAACTTGCCAATAAATAACAAACAGCAAAACAAAAACCCAAAAAAAAAAATAATGCTGGAGTTGACTGCAACGTCCTGTAAGGTATATGCAACTAACTTTTTACAGTGACAACGAGGAAGGAGAAGAAAAAGAGTAAGAGACGACGTACGAAAAGAAGAAGAAGGAACAAGATAAAGAGGAGGAGAAGGAAGGAGAAGAAGATTTGCATCTATAAAAGACAAAAGAAAAACGTTAAGCCAGAGATTATAATAGATAAAAGAACAACTAACAGAAATAGATGTGCCAGGATTTGAACTGTCAATACCAAATGACAACAGCCACGTCCAGACAACAACAACTGTACCTTTACCAGCTTGGTTCTTTGAGAAGAGTGTCATCATCAGCCAGTTTATCATCCAGCTGAATTCACAACTGTGCCATCACTAGCCAAATTTATCATCCAGTTTAATACACAACAATGCCATTACTGGTCTAGTCTACCATCCATCTATCATCCAACATCAACTTAATTTCATTGTTTTGGCTTCAGGGTGTCATATTCTACAGTTAATATTTTTTCACTTTTCTCATCAGTATTTTTATGTCTACTATTATTTTTCTATTTTATGAGTTTCTCATGTTAACAATAAAACACGAATATGTGTTTTCTTCTGTGTTCTGAAGCCAAAGAAAGCTGCATCGGAGAAGATACAAAGAATCTCAAGTAATAAATCACTTTCACTGGATGTCAGAGAGCATGTTATGACAAACCTGTTCTGTTGTATGGCAGCGAATTTTGGAATGTGAACGAACAAACCAGGAAAAACTTGAGGACGGCTGTGGTTTCTGAGACAAATGTTGCGAATACCTTGAACGGCCAGAGTTGTTGGAAGCGATCCATAGAGCGAATACATGTCTACCGTTGTATTTTTAGTGTCAGAACTAATCCCCAGTGAAGTCGCCATCTTTAGAGTCCAAATGCAGAACCAATCAAACGGTGTAAACCCTGTTATGTACACACGGTGAGAGTCTATCAGTAGAACAGCAATACTCAACTACTGAGCTAGAGACTGTCGCTGTAGTATATTCTATCAGTAGAACAGCAATACTCAACTACTGAGCTAGAGACTGTCGCTGTAGTATATTCTATCAGTAGAACAGCAATACTCAACTACTGAGCTAGAGACTGTCGCTGTAGTATATTCTATCAGTAGAACAGCAATACTCAACTACTGAGCTAGAGACTCTCGCTGTAGTATATTCTATCAGTAGAACAGCAATACTCAACTACTGAGCTAGAGACTCTCGCTGTAGTATATTCTATCAGTAGAACAGCAATACTCAACCACTGAGCTAGAGACTCTCGCTGTAGTATATTCTATCAGTAGAACAGCAATACTCAACTACTGAGCTAGAGACTCTCGCTGTAGTATTCGCTTTTCTCAAGTAGTCGATGTATCTGTTATTGCTGTTAACATGGAGCAATATGATGCCCTTAATATCGGTGGTCATGACATACCAGAGATTCGGTATGCTATCCACAACACAGAATGGTATTGAAAACCTAATAGCCTCAACCCAATTGAATAGTGAAGATCACAACTCATATCTTAACATAGCAAAAGCAAAGATACTGCATACAGATAAAACTACTATGCTGTATTGTTGCGCACGTAAAAAAATCCCTTGGCAGTTGGAAATCGAAAAAGAGTAGCCTAACGGCTAACCTAACTAGCCCGGGCATAATTTCGAGTTAAAAATCTACCCAAAGTATTTCAGGATGCTCGCCGGTGCTACGGAGTTCGTGCACTGAGCTGAGTTTCTCCAGACTCAAGTTTGAGTTAGGAGTAGAACGGAGCACTTATGGGTTACACCCGTGTGCTGTGATGTTGATCCGTCGACTAAACTAAACTAAACTAAACTAAACTAAACTAAACTAAACTAAACTAAACTAAACTAAACTACTATGGAGAAATCAATATTCAAGGGGGAGTCAATAAATAAGTCACAAATGGCTGTAGAAAAATAACTAAATATGATAACAACTTGAAACAAGTTGATTTGTATACATACATTGTCCTTTTATTTTGCAACGTTATTTCCACTAACATTTATGCACTTATCCCATCGTTTTATCAGTCCTCCAAAGCCGGCTGCACAGAACTGCGTGCTCTGTTTTCTAAACCACGTTTTCACTTCACTTTCAAGTTCCGTATCATTCGCGAAATATCTCCCGCCAAGGTGGGTTTTAAGTGGACCAAAAAGGTGGAATCGCTAGGAGCTAAGTCGGGGCTGTAAGGTGGATGTTCCAGAACTTCCCACCTTAGTTGGTTAATTTTCTCCTGGGTTAATCGAGCCGTATGTGGTCTGGCATTGTCATGAAGAAGCAACACTCCTCTAATCAGCAGTCCTGGACGTCTTCTTCGAATTACATCACAAGCATCGATAGAACTTCACAGTACGATTCAGAATTCCCATTGTCACCTTTCTTCTTGAAATTGGATAAAAGCACTACTTGATAATCCCAGAACACTGTCAGCATAACCTTCCCTGCTGATGGCGTAACCTTGAATTGTTCGATACAAGGTGAAGAAGGATGTTTCCATTACATTGAAGCACGCTTTGATTCGAGCTGGTAGTCAGCATAAACAGGAAGCATTTCCTTTCGAATGTCCTTTGTAGACAGTCCTTTTGCCCACAAAAAACGGACAACAGCATGTTGGTCTTTGGTTGTACATCCGTAAGTACAGTCGCCATTTTGTTTATGTGCTGGCTATGCGTATGAGACACATAGCGTCACCTGATGAACGGGAATATAAAGTTCGATGTTGCTGTCACCTAATGACACCTGTAGAAAACACCAACTACATTTACCTGCCATCCCATAGAACTGTGTGACTTACTTATTGACTCGCCATCTTATGTTAATGAGGAACGATTGAAGGTGATGGGAAATTTCGACTATTTTAAATACCAACAATGGTGACACAATGAAAGAAATTAAAATATGAATATCTATTGTTCTTCGAAGACTAAAACAATTGAATTAAATTATGGAGTGGGACAGATAGAACTTCAAAAATTAGATTTTTAAGCGTATGCATATTTCCCATTGTCCACTGTGAGACTGGACACTTACAAAACAAACTGAACAGCGCATAAATGCCTTTGAATAAAACTGTTATAGACGAGTTTTAAGAATATCTTGGATAAAGAACAGAACACATGTAGCAATACTTCAAGAGCTGAATATTGAAGAAGGTTGGCTATTAAAGACGATAAAACAAAGAAAACTGAAATATTTTGGTCACTTGAAACGTCAAGAAAGTTTGGAGAGAACAATAATGGAGGGGCATATGCCTGGGAAGAGAGGAAGAGGAAGGCTAAAGAGAAGATGGGTGCAGGATGTGGCAGATGATCTCCAGATGAGTGTATCGGATGTGGGACATCTTGCTTCTGATCTAGAGGTCTCCCGGAGGGTTGTTATGGGAGCGAGGTTCTGCAAAGGACATGCTACTGAATGACTGAATGACGCTGAGAAGATTCTTGATTCTTTGGCAGTTCCCGCACCTCATGCAGTTTCATGCACAGGATTTATTTTGTGACCTGTGTGTCAATCCCTGCCTCCACTTCCATGAACGATGCCCCCCCCCCCCACCCCCTTTCCATTAATGTTCAGTCAAACCTCTGTGACATTTAAAATGGCCACAATATCTCAGTTTCCCAGACATATTGCCGTTTAAGAGTCAGTGTTCTTTACTCGTCAGATCGTTTAGAATGCTGCGTGGTTCTTCTTCTTGGTTCACGGTATCTTCTTGGTTCACGGTATTCTGAGAATTGTCCTGTGATATTTTAACAGATTCTGTGCCAAACAAAATGTAGGTTTGGATAAAAGAAACATGAAAGGGGAAAATGGTTTGTTGGGATGTGTCACAGTTATGGCTTAAAGGTTGTTAATATGGGAGCAGACAAGTTGTATTATATCGCAATGACAACATTTAGGTGATATATAAACCCATTAAAGTTACGGGAAGTCGCCTATGGCGATACATCATCCCTTGGCGCTTAATCAGTTAAGTTCGCACGCTCTGACGTTTTTCTGTAGAGATAGTGAAAATGTCAATGACCCACATTCGCAAGTTGCCACAGAAAAGACGTCAGCTCTCGAGTATTTCATTGTAAGGTGTTTGATGGTGTTCTACCATAGGCTCTAAATATTGTGTAGGACATCATTACAATGTCCAGTCTACATCTGATCTTTGTTGACCAGTCGGTCATTGCTGTATCCAGTCTACATCTGACCTCTGTTGACCAGTCACCATTATTATGTCCAGTCTACATCTGATCTCTGTTGACCAGTCGGTCATTGCTGTATCCAGTCTACATCTGACCTCTGTTGACCAGTCACCATTATTATGTCCAGTCTACATCTGATCTCTGTTGACCAGTCGCAATTATTATGTCCAGTCTACATCTGACCTCTGTTGATCAGTCGCCATTATTATGTCCAGTCTACATCTGACCTCTGTTGACCAGTCGGTCATTGCTGTATCCAGTCTACATCTGAAATCTGTTTACCAGTCACCATTATTATGTCCAGTCTACATCTGATCTCTGTTGACCAGTCGCAATTATTATGTCCAGTCTACATCTGATCTCTGTTGACCAGTCACCATTATTATGTCCAGTCTACATCTGATCTCTGTTGACCAGTCACCATTATTATGTCCAGTCTACATCTGATCTCTGTTGACCAGTCACCATTATTATGTCTAGTCTACATCTGACCTCTGTTGACCAATCACCATTATTATGTCCAGTCTACATCTGACCTCAGTTGACCAGTCACCATTATTATGTCCAGTCTACATCTCATCTCTGTTGACCAGTTACCATTATTATGTCCAGTCTACATCTAATCTCTGTTGACCAGTCACCATTATTATGTCCAGTCTACATCTGATCTCTGTTGACCAGTCACCATTATTATCTCCAGTCTACATCTGATCTCTGTTGACCAGTCATCATTATTATGTCTAGTCTACATCTCATCTATGTTGACCAGTCACCATTATTATGACCAGTCTACATCTCATCTATGTTGACCAGTCACCATTATTATGTCCAGTCTACATCTGATCTCTGTTGACCAGTCACCATTATTATGTCCAGTCTACATCTGATCTCTGTTGACCAGTCACCATTATTATGTCCAGTCTACATCTGATCTCTGTTGACCAGTCACCATTATTATGTCCAGTCTACATCTGATCTCTGATTGACCAGTTCAGCAATTATTATGTCCAGTCTACATCTCGATCTCTGTTGACCAGTTAGCCATTATTATATCCAGTCTACATCTGATCTCTGTTGACCAGTCACCATTATTATGTCCAGTCTACATCTGACCTCTGTTGACCAGTCAGCCATTATTATGTCCAGTCTACATCTTCACTTATGTTGACCAGTCGCACCATTATTATGTCCAGTCTACAATCTGACATCTCGTTGACCAGTTCACCATTATTATGTCCAGTCCTACATCTGACCTCTGTTGACCAGTCACCATTATTATGTCCAGTCTACATCTGACCTTAGTTGACCAGGCACCATTATTATGTCCAGTCTACATCTGATCTCTGTTGACCAGTCACCATTATTATGTCCTAGTCTACATCTGACCTGAGTTGCCGGTCACCATTATTATGTCAGTCTACATCTGATCTCTGTTGACCAGTCACCATTATTATGTCCAGTCTACATCTGACCTCTGTTGACCAGTCACCATTATTATATCCAGTCTACATCTGACCTCTGTTGACCAGTCACCATTATTATGTCCAGTCTACATCTCATCTCTGTTGACCAGTCACCATTATTATGTCCAGTCTACATCTGATCTCTGTTGACCAGTCACCATTATTATGTCCAGTCTACATCTGACCTCTGTTGACCAGTCACCATTATTATGTCCAGTCTACATCTGACCTCTGTTGACCAGTCACCATTATTATGTCCAGTCTACATCTGATCTCTGTTGACCAGTCACCATTATTATGTCTAGTCTAATCTGACCTCTGTTGACCAGTCACCATTATTATGTCCAGTCTACATCTGACCTTAGTTGACCAGTCACCATTATTATGTCCAGTCTACATCTGACCTCAGTTGACCAGTCACCATTATTATATCCAGTCTACATCTGATCTCTGTTGACCAGTCGCCATTATTATGTCCAGTCTACATCTGACCTCTATTGACCAGTCACCATTACTATGTCCAGTCTACATCTGACCTCTATTGACCAGTCACCATTACTATGTCCAGTCTACATCTGACCTCTATTGACCAGTCACCATTACTATGTCCAGTCTACATCTGATCTCTGTTGACCAGTCACTATTATTATGTCTAGTCTAATCTGACCTCTGTTGACCAATCACCATTATTATGTCCAGTCTACATCTGACCTCAGTTGACCAGTCACCATTACTATGTCCAGTCTACATCTGACCTCTATTGACCAGTCACCATTACTATGTCCAGTCTACATCTGATCTCTGTTGACCAGTCACTATTATTATGTCTAGTCTAATCTGACCTCTGTTGACCAATCACCATTATTATGTCCAGTCTAATCTGACCTCTGTTGACCAGTCACCATTATTATGTCCAGTCTACATCTGACCTTTGTTGACCAGTCATCGTTGCTGATAATGGAGCCAATAATGTGTTGTTGTCAGCTTCTTCAGTGTTGATTGAATATGTTGTTGACATAAAAACCATACTAAAGGGAAATATTGGAGGGGACGTGAACAACGGGTTGTCAACGGTACAAGTGGGGAAAATAACACCAAAGGAGAAATAAACAAACTTTATTCTCAAAAGATCACAGATTTATATGAACTGCACCGTATCGTGAGGTACATCCACATGCAGGGACTGGTGTTGCATCGACCTTCATTGTGGAGACGGCGCGTATTTGATTGACTGTGACTACAGTAAATCGATGGATGGTTGTATAGATTGAATTGAATGTGTGGTTGTGTAGATTAAATTGTAATTTGTGGTTGCGTAGATTAAATTGAATGTGTGGATTTGTACATTAAATTGGAATGTGTGGTTATTCAGAATGGATTTATGGCAGCCTAGACTAACAATGGATGTCTGTCGATTTAGACAGCATAATTATGAGGCTGCTGCTTAAATTTAAAAGGGATGTCTGATGATTTAGATTGAAAATGGGTTGTGAGATTATATTATTTGAAATTGGGTGTATTGTTTGTTTTTTTTAGATTGGAAGTAGCCACGTAGTTACTTAGAATGAAAGCGAATGAGCAATAATTTTGATTTAAAATGGAAGTATTGTTATTAGGTCTGAAAATAAATATGAGGCTCATTAGGTTAGATCAAACAGTTGTTTAGATAAGTATATCAATACAAATATTTGCACGTCTACGTGGAACCAACTGAAAATAAGAGAATAAACACAAACCAAAGGGCACTGGGCACCTCAAAACTACTACAAGTGTTATTTCTATTAAATATTGATGTCTTTGACTCGCTCTGTAGCTTCTCATTCTTGCTAGGCGTGTGCACATTACGCCTCAGGTATATTCTTTGTCTGGGCACTCTAGTCTCACTTCTGCTGTTTTGATTTCTGGCAGCCATGTTTGTAGTGTAAACAGTTGCGGTGCTTGCACTTGTAGTATTTCTATGAATATTTTTCGATTCTTGTTGGTTATTGTCACGAACTGGTGATAGTTTGCCCCTCATTGTTGGAACTCTCCTCATTCCTTGTAAAACTTTATTATTACTGTTCTGCCTCTTATAATTTGGATTTGGGCGTTTTTGTCTAGCACGCATGCCAGGTTTCTCTGTATCTTCATGAAAACGACTGGAGCTTTGCATCTGGAGGTCAATGGGGCGTTTCTTCTCTGAAAGATGTCGGTTTTTGGCGTGTTTCTTACTAATAACTCCTGCAACTTTGTTGTGTGCCAGCGATGTTGTGTCAACTTCGTTATCTTTTTCACTATCAATGAATGTTTCAGATATTACGTCTGTTAAATTTGACGTCTTTTTTCTCGATGTTCTGATTGCGGTTTGGTTTCTTGTACCAGATTTCAAGTTATCTAATTCGCGCTGTTTTTCTAACGTGTTGTAATAGTTGCGTTTGTTTTTTATTTCGCGCTGACCATCATTTGTACGCACATTTTCTTTAGGAGTATTCTGGCTAAGCTGGTCTGTCACGAGAATGCTTGTGTTTACTGTTGACTCAAACTCAATGGTGGAGATTATCGTCTGTTTCCGCGATGTTGTATCCTTCCTGGTAGTCAAACTGTGCCGACTACCCAAGTCTGCTTCCTGTTTGTCCGTCTGTGTTCTCCCCGTGTCTGTTTCACTAGAGAGCTGTTTTATTTATGATTTGTTCATCGTCAGCCTGTAGATCGTCATTTCTGTAGATTACTTAGACAAAGTCGGATCCGTCTTTATTCCGGTTGTCTCTATGTTAGCCAAAAGTTGTGTCTTATTCTGAGATGTCGTAACATCTGATGTCGTAACATTAGATACTTTAACATCCATGTTATTTGAACTATTCGTAAACGTTTCGGTTTCTCTTGATTTAGGTTCCATTCTGATCCGGCTCGGTTTGCTTCTGAGCTGCGTGTGTGTGTTTTCCTTATCAGCCCACGAGACATTAGCATTGACTGGAGACGTATCAATGACCTTCAAGAATTGTCCTTCTGACGATCTGTTGACGCTTGTGTAACAACCGATTCGTCTGGCTTATAATTATATCGGAGTCAATATAGTTGGGTTTATTATCATTGGATATTTCAGCATTCGATTTATAGTCATGAGATTTATCATCGCTGAGTTTATCGTCAATTGGTGTATTATAATTGGATTTATCAATACCGTATTCAATCATACTGGTTGTATCATTACTGGAGTTATAACTACTGGATTTATCATGGCTAGGCATGTCAGAACTGAGTTTGCCATTAGTATATTTATCATTTCTGGTTTTACGTAAGCTTGATTCATCACTAGTTTGTTTATCGTAACTTAATATATTATCCAATGAGCTTGTCGTAACTGGATGTATTACCATCATTGCCTAGAAAACTTTGATCTTCTGTTTTCGCCGATAATTCCATGTCCTGGATTTTGTCAGTTTGGTTTGTGAGAGAAATCCATAAGTATTTAGTCCTGTTTTGATGTTTATCAACATTTATCAGGTGTGATTCTAATATTTAGGCGAAGAAATGGTTCGTTATCTACAATATTTCGCTCTTCTGTGTTTCCTGCCGAATCTTTGTTCTGACTTCTGCCGGATGAGGTTTGTTTGCGCGACTGAGAAGTGTATCGTATTTGCTTGTTCTTCGTGCATACTTGTTAGGTTGATACTGTCACCAGGATGAAGCGATAATTCTGTTTTCCCCAACGATGTGATATCCTGATTTATTGCAAGGGATTGTTGCTGCTCCGCAGATAAATTTGTTGCTTTTGGTTGTGCTTTGTATTTTTGTTCTTTCATCACCACCATGCGAATTAAGAGGTGATTTGTTGATTAAATTGTGTCCATCTGTTTCCCCAGATTGTGCGATATTCTGTTTTCTTTCAATAGAACGTTGCTCAGTGCTTGAGAAGTTTATTGTTTCAGAATATTGTTCGTGCATCTTTCTTTTTTTAGCACCAACATCCGTGTGAAAGACGATCCGTTGGTGAAACTGTGTTGATCTTCTGTTGTCCCTTGATAGCGTGATATTTTGGGCTCTTTCAGTGGACCTTGGTAGCGCCAGCGAATCATTTCTCATTTGTGCACGTTCTTCGTGTATATTTGTTGTTTTATCATTGGCATTGGAATGAATAGATGCTGTCATGTGTTTTCGAAAATTGTTAATGGGTGCAGTATCAGTTCTGTTTGTTAACGAGCGTTCATGTGTAGGTTGCTTGTGGGGTGTGTCTTTTATTGCCGAAACTTCGGTAAGTTTCTTTGCTGAAGCCACAGGGCTTATGGGAGAAAGGTCGGGAAGTTTCTTTGCTGAAGCCGCAGGGTTTACGGGAGAAAGGTCGGGAAGTTTCTTTTCTGAAACCACAGGGCTTATTGGAGAAAAATCGGGAAGTTCCTGTGTTACAGTCACAGAGTTTATTGGAGAAGGATCGGGAAGTTCCCGTGTTACAGTCACAGAGTTTATGGGAGAAAGGTCGGGAAGTTTCTTTGCTAAAGCCACAGGGTTTATTGGAGAAAGATCGGGAAGTTCCTGTGTTAAAGTCACAGAGTTTATTGGAGAAAGCTCGGGAAGTTCCTGTGTTAAAGTCACAGAGGTCATGTGAGAGAGATCGGGAAGTTCCTGTGTTACAGTCACAGAGTTAATGGGAGAAAGATCGGGAAGTTCCTGTGTTACAGTCACAGAGTTAATGGGAGAAAGATCGGGAAGTTCCTGTGTTTCAGTCACAGAGTTAATGGGAGAAAGATCGGGAAGTTCCTGTGTTACAGTCACAGAGTTAATGGGAGAAAGATCGGGAAGTTCCTGTGTTACAGTCACAGAGTTAATGGGAGAAGGATAGGGAAGTTCCTGTGTTACAGCCACAGAGTTATTGGGAGAAAGATAGGGAAGTTCCTGTGTTACAGTCACAGAGTTAATGGGAGAAAGATAGGGAAGTTCCTGTGTTACAGTCACAGAGTTAATGGGAGAAAGATCGGGAAGGGTCAATGGGTTAACAATTATGGATTGCGCAAGACCACCTTCTGAAGGTGGGCCACTAGAACCAAGAGCAGGGTCTGGGCGTCCTGCAGCTTCACCTTGATCTGTCTCCACAGCAACATGGGAATAATGGGACGTAGGGATTGTATCTTGTCCTGGCGTGTTTCCCTTCAGCAAAGTCTTCTTTTCTTTGAAATTGGGCGATGTATGGATGAATCTGATGGCCATGTTTTCTGTAGATCCAGCTGATGCAAGCACTGATCTATTTGTCATATTTCCTACAGATTGTAATGATTCATGAATGATTCTATTTCTCATACTTCCTGCAGATTCTAATGATAATGCCATGTTACCTGCAGATTCTGCTGTTAATTTCCTTGCTCCTGGAGAACTTGTACTCATGGTCTGGACATTCAGTAACCGTGGGTAGTCGGTAGAGAAACCATAATTTGCTGTAAAATTAAACATGGCTTTATTCTCATTCCCCGTGCACAAACTTTCGTTTGTGGGAGGCCTACACAGCTTGCCCAAACTGGCCCGGAATGGCTCTGATGGTTGTGTCACTGCTGTCCCACTTTCCGCGTCCATCTCAGGTTTGCTGAAGAAACTATCATTTCTACCGCTGCCAAGTTGGCTAGATTTCCCTCCATGATCATGTGTAGTGTTAATGCTTGGTATTAATGCAAGATGCCACTTAGTTCCTTTATCTACTTCAGATTTGGAAGCCTCTGGAATAAATGCAACATCCTGGCTAATGTCACGGGAAGGCTGGTTGTTTTTTGAGTCTGGTAATAGGTTTACCTGCTGGCCCATGGAGTGTCCTGGACGCTGAATCATGGAGTGTCCGGAACGCTGACTCATGGAGTGTCCTGGACGCTGATACGTTGAGTTACTGAGCTGTTGACTCATGGAGTTTCCGAGACGCTGACTTATGGAGTTTCCTGGACGCTGACTCATGGAGTGTCCTGGACGCTGACTCGTGGAGTCTCCGGGACGCTGATACGTTGAGTTACCGAGCTGTTGACTCGTTGAGTTACCGAGCTGTTGACTCGTTGAGTCTCTGAGCTGTTGACTCATGGTGTCTCTGAACTGTTGACTCGTTGAGTCTCTGAGCTGTTGACTCGCTGTGTCTCTGAGCTGTTGACTCACCGAGTCTCCGAGCTGTTGACTCGCTGTGTCTCTGAGATGTTGACTCGCCGAGTCTCTGAGCTGTTGACTCGCCGTGTCTCTGAGCTGTTGACTCGCCGTGTCTCTGAGCTGTTGACTCGCTGTGTCTCTGAGCTGTTGACTCGCTGTGTCTCTGAGCTGTTGACTCGCCGAGTCTCCGAGCTGCGAGTCTGCGCTTTTCGCGGGTTCCAACGATGTTTCCACCAGTTGCACAGCGCCCCCTGGTAACTTCCAAGAATGATGCTTAGTTGAGTCTGCAGGCTGATCATTCTCTGGATGTGGCTCAGATTTTTCCCACCACCGAACTACGTTGATATTCTTGCTGTTTGTGACAGGGCTTGCATAATTCACAAATACTTCACTTTTCTGTGATGGTTTCATGAGTTGCGCATCATCGGAAGACACTTGATTCATCACACTGGAAACATTCTCTCTCATCACAGGGAAATAATCACTAACATTATTACCGAATCGAGATGTATCATGTTTATCTCCCGTATCTAATAAACTGAATGCTTGTGGATCTTCACGACTTAAATTATTTTTGCTCTGGATTTCACCTTTATTATTTTTGTAAATTTTATTTACATTCGTCATCTGTATAATCTCTACAACATTATTGGTATCTGTTTGCGCGTCTTTTAGTTTCTCCCACCAAAATATTTCTTGTGGCCGAAACATCGGATTTATTGATTCATGGAATTTATTACCATTTGAAAATGTCGGGCCTTTATCTATTTCCGCTTTACTAGAAAACGGATAAGCTCCTAATAATGGTGTCATTTCTTGCATTGTTTTCTTTTTCAGTAACGGCCATCAACTTTTCTGATGGATAATTTGATATTGCCGAATTTTGAAAAGAATTAAATGCATTAATGTTGTCCTCTTGTCGGTCGTTAGTACCCGCGCCATGTTTCTTCCAGCTTGGGTCTTTTTCGTGATCTATTTTCGAATGATAATGTCCAGAACTGAGAGTTCTGTTTGCGCGTGAACTATATTTCCATCCTCCGGGTCTTTCTGACAACTGTTTGTAAAAGCTTTTGCTGTTAAAATTTCTCGGAGTTTTATTTTCACCCCCAAACACTTCAGAAAGTTGAAGCAGAACTCCCGAGAAGGCACGTGTGGGCAGGTATGACGGATCCGGATTTCCAGCTGTTACAGAGGTCAAAGGTGCAGGTTTCAGGAACACGTGACGAAGTGAAAGTCCTTGACACACTGATTACCACGTGGGATGTGATCACATGACCGGGCAAACGATCGAACAGTTCCGGTAACTGAAATGTAAATAGGGAAATAAAATTAGACATCGCCACCACAAGTTACCACATCAGATTAGCAAAAATGGACTCGCAGGAAATATAGACACGGAATAGGAGCTACAGTCTTTGCTCAGTATATAATGTGTGTGTGTGTGTGTGTGTGTGTGTGTGTTGTGTGAGTGTACGCGTGTGCGTGCGTGCGATGTGTGTGTGAGAGTGTACGTGTGTGTGTGTGCGTGAGAGAGTGTATGTGTGTGTGCGTGCGTGCGTGTGTGTGTGTGTGTGTGTAGTATTGCTTCAAATATTCGTTTTATCGAGAATGACATTCTTTTCTTTTATATTTGGCCACTTTTTGTAACCATTGTATTTCTTCTTCTTCTGCTGCGTTCATCTAGAGTTTTTTCTTTTCCGGATGTGATTGCGTTGTGTCTGTTTACAGCAAAGCTGCGTTCTTGCGCCGTTAGGCCGACACATCCGACTTCTGCGGGCATTTGTTGACCGAGTTAACCTTCCCGGAACCATTGTATGTGTTCCTCCTCTTCTTCTGTTTATCTCTCAACAGACACCCAGTCCCCAGCCTGCTCACAACAAGCCTCTTTGTGGACTTGAACGCGATTGGTTGGATTTTACCTGATGTACTGCCATGGGACCGGCTCCCTGGCCTAGCGGTTAGCGACTTTTTCCGTAATCCCGTATAATTTCGTGAGTAACGTGACGACGGCGAGAATCGGTAGCGGTTCGACCCGCGTCGGTAACTTACGGTCACTCAGAAAGCAATGGCAAACTACTGCGCGTAATCCTACCAAGAAATCAACAATCAGCTGAAAGATGCTGATGTTGACAGCGATGTCCTGTAAAAGATATGCAAACATTGTTTTTAAACTGCCATGGGATGATCTATCGTTTGAATTGAACTACTCGAAACTGCCGTGGTACTATTTATCGTCTGAATGTTGACAGTGCGTTATTTGTTTCATTTCCCGAATATTACGCAATTTTAGTGTCTGGTAAATTAAAATTTAAACTGGAAAATGATGTTTCTTTCCAAATTATATCGGAAACGAAGATTGACATGTGTCAAACTTGAATATAATGTTGTGTTAAAAATTGGGTAATGTTCTGATGTTAGAAATGGCAACGCCTACTATTTCTCGACCTCGACGATTTACATCATATTATCGTTTGAAACAATTTTAGATGATAGTTCTTCTGATTTAAAGGACTTTGTGAAAGATTCTGAAACTGATAGCACGTGCAGTAATGTGGTTATTCAGTTAAATAATATAGCAGGTGGGTTATGAAAAACAAACCTAACAGTTAAAGATTGTCATCATATGATGGCACATGTCAAATCATGCTTGCTCTAATGGGCCACAATTGTGTCCCTAAGTTTGTTTTGCCTATCACAAATAAGATGAGCTGTATTTACATCTAAAGCTAGGGTATGTGGTAGCCAGGCCCGCACCATTCTTTTAGTCGCCTCTTACGGCATGCATGGTAGATGACTGGGCTATTAGAAGTGCTACTGGAAGACTGATAATCTATAGGCTTTTAATGGGCATGTGGAAACAAACTGCCACCTTGTCACACACGTCAACCAGTAACTATCTCCGTACAACAAGTATCAGCCTGTCCGTTCCACAGTGAGACAGGAACAGACAACAGCTGTCCACATTACCAGGCCCGGTCATAGAACGACTCCTCGTGGCAAGTCGCCTTGAGCTACAAAATCTCTCATCTCGTACCACTTAACCTATTTTCATGCTCCACGAGACATACATGACCGCTGCAAGTAACACTGAGTTACAGCAAGGATTCTCAAATTATCAATAAAAAGTCGCCCCCCCCCCCCCTTTCTTCCCAACTGTCCCATTTGACATAGTCACGCAACATATATATATATATATGTCATGGTGCTGCCTCTAACTTGACCTTACCGTAAAATGGCTGTATCAGTGTACTTGTCAATAGTTATTGTATTCCTTGATACTTTGTTGAGATGGATGTTCACACCGTTACAGCATTATACCTTACAAACTCTCCGGTATTGTGTACATTCCTTTGTTCCCATACTGTTCCATGCTATCACCCCCTGGGGTGTACTAAGGTAAAGTTAAGGACGTGTTCACACGCCGTGGGCACACTGTGCATATGTTTCAAGAACCATACTGCATAGACCAATCGGCACTGGGTGGCTGATGTGTACTATATGTAGCCGCCTTTAATTCCGAAGACATTTCCTGGCACACACATTAGGCTGAGTTCACTTGGGAACTC
The DNA here is from genome assembly GCA_014155875.1 of Cepaea nemoralis. Lineage (NCBI taxonomy): Eukaryota > Metazoa > Mollusca > Gastropoda > Stylommatophora > Helicidae > Cepaea > Cepaea nemoralis. The sequence goes on from JACEFZ010008496.1 coordinate 18,196, forward strand.
GGGACAATGTTAAAAATCCGTCACGATGTAGATTTGAACCACTACACCCCGCGGATCAACATAGATCGCCTGTGTTAATGGGGCCAATGAAGGGAGTACAGGATAGTAAACACTGCAACTTACCACAGTTCACATTGAACTGTGAGTGTCCGTCCTCGATAAACCCAAGCTAGGGGGCCCAACGCCCAACGTTTAATTCGATAACTCTTCAGTTTCTCTTCCGCCTGACATCTGCCCTCACTGGATCTATCCCCCTTTTTGTGCTATTAAGGGATCAAACGCCTATTATGTTTTATTAACCTGTATTAATTCCCTTAGACCATGTACTCAGTTCATGCAGCTACTTGTATTATGGCAGTGGTCATGAAATAAGAGATTCGATATGCTGTTGATACAGTATTACTTATCCACATTGCAGAATGATATAGAAAACTTAACCTCAACCCAAAGAAATAGTGAAAATCACAACTTATATCTTAACATAGCAAAAACAAAGATAATGCATACAGATACAATTATTATGGAGAAAGAAATATATATTAATGAGGAAAGATTGGAGGTGGTGGAAAATTTCGAATATCTTGGGTCATTGATTACCAACAACGGTGACACAATGAAATAAATTAAACGGCGACTATCCATTGCTCTTCAAAGACTAAAACAACTGAATAAGCTTATGGAGTGCGACATACAGAACTACAAATATTAGATTTTTAAGAGCATGCATCGTTCCCATAGCAACATACGCCTGCGAAACCTGGACACTTACTAAACAAGCTGAACAGCGCATACATGCCTTTGAATATCTTGGGTAAAGAAAAGAACAAATGCATCCATACTTCAAGAGCTGAATACTGAAGAAGGTTGGCTATTAAAGAACATGAAACAAAGAAAATTGGAATATTTTGGTCACTTGAAACGTCACGAAAGTTTGGAGAGAAAAATAATGGAGTGGTATATGCCTGGGAAGAGAGGAAGAGGAAGGCCAAAAAGAAGATGGGTGCAGGATGTGGCGGATGATCTCCAGATGGGTGTATCGGACGCGGGACATCTAGCTTGTGATATAGAACTTTTCCGGAAGGTTGTTATGGGAGCTAGGTTTCGCAAAGGACATGCTACTGAATGAGTGAATGAATGAATATACATGTCAGACTAGAAATTATATGTCTATTTATCTATCCTTATATATGTCAGGCTATAATATATCTGTGTATATATATATATATATATATATATATATATATTATATATATATATATATATATATATATATATATATCCGCCCGCCTTTCTTTGTACCTGTCCCTCTACCGACCATCTGTCTCTCTACCGACCATCTGTCCATCTGCCGACCATCTGTCCATCTATTGACCATCTGTCCATCTATTGACCATCTGTCCATCTAATGACCATCTGTCCATCTACTGACCATCTGTCCCATTACTGTCCATCTACTGACCATCTGTCCCATTACTGTCCCTCTACTGACCATCTGTCCATCTACTGACCATCTGTCCATCTATTGGCCATCTGTCCATCTATTGGCCACCTGTCCCTCTACTGACCATCTGTCCATCTATTGACCATCTGTCCATCAAATGTCCATCTGTCCATCTATTGACCTTCTGTACATCTACTAACCATCTGTCTATTTATTGGCCTTCTGACCATCTATTGACCATCTGACCATCTATTGACCATCTGTCCATCTATTTACCATCTGTCCAGCCGTTTGTCTGTCCTATTATGCAACGGCACATTTGATTGACTACGAACGTGTCTACTTGTCTGCCTTTTTGCTCGTCCGTCCATTTGTCTGTCTAATCATGTATTTCAGTGAGTAAACAATGAACCAGAAGTTATATCAACTCACCCGCGTCCATGACCTTGGTAGAGACACAGAACTTGGTGGAACAGTTGATGGCCACGGGGTAGGAGCTGACCTTGCGTGGCCGGGTCTCGCACATCCGGTCATTGTCCACCCCACTACACCAGAAGCAGGTCAGGCTGGCCACAGCTGGAACACGTGTCAATATCGTCAATGTAAGCACAATGCATTTTTTTTTCGCATATCCTCTACAGGACATCGCTGTCAACACCAGCATTTTACCGCCGTCATTGATTTCTTGGCAAGATCACGCTCAGTAGTTTGCCATTGCTTTCTGAGCGGCCGGCTCACTAATCCGATAAGTTACCAACGCGACGAGAACCGCTTCCAATTCTCGCGCGCTGCATTACCCTACGTGGAAAAACTGGATTACGGAGAAAGTCGTTTAACTCCTCGGCCAAGGAGACCGGCACAATGAAAATGGTTTGTGTAAATAGAATATACTCTGCACGTGTAAATATGTAATGTAAATTGTTTATGTAAATAACACGTATTAACAATATCAATACTAATGTTGATAGCGTGGGTAAGCAACATACATTAGTAATGTAAATAAGATTTGAAGTAACATATAAATAATGTCAGTGAAATAACATGCTCTTGTTGGTCGACGCTTTATCCCCCACTGGGGACACAGGCCCTCATACAACTCAGTCCAGGGCCTACTATCCCTAGGTATCCCATGCAGCCCTATCCATGTCCTCCCCCATATTACTCATGTCTGTTGCTACTTCTCTTCTCCGTGTGTTCTTAAGTTTTTCTAGATTTTTTTTCCATTTTAGATTCCAGACAAAGACCAGTCTAGTTATACAATTCTCTGGATTTTCTCAGATTGCCAAAGAAGGGCAGAATGTTAGACGGACCTGTGTGCCCACTTCTTAATCCTTTGAAAGTACAGTTTGTTTATTCGTTCGTTCGTTCGTTCATTCAGTGTAAGTCCTATAAAGCGCCGGCGTCATTTCTTCACCTCTAGATTGACTGGGATTTGTCTAGCTCTCTCCGTCAGCTCCACATTTTGATTCTGTTATACCATCGTAGTCCCATTGTACGTTGGCGCCATTAACGAATATTCGTAGTTTATTCGTAATTTTTGTAGTTGAACATGTAACTGACCTGCATAACTAACTTCTACAATACTGTTGATTGTTGAATACGAATCTCTGGTTGGATGTTGGATATGAATCTCTGGTTGGATGTTGGATATGAATCTCTGGTTGGATGTTGGATGTGAATCTTTGGTTGGATGTTGGATATGAATCATTTGTGAGTGTTAGCTCTTACATCCGATGTATTGGAGTTCAGGTACAAGAATTGTCATCTATCGTTACACCCATCGCGAAAACTTTCGTGGCATCCATCGTGACATCTATCGCGGCATACACCGTGACATCTATCCAGACATCTATCCTGACATCTATCATGACACCTAATGCGACATATATCTTGACGTATATAGTGAAACCTATATTGACATATATCGTGATATCTTTCCTGATATCTATCCTGACATCTCTCATGCCATCTATCTTGATATATATCGTGACATCTATCGTGACATATATCCTGACATCTATCGTGACATATATCCTGACATCTATCGCTGACATATATCCTGACATCTATCGTGACATATATCCTGACATCTATCGCGACATATATCCTGACATCTATCCTGACATCTATCCTGACATCTATCCTGACACATATCGTCACATCTATCCTGACATCTATCCTGACATCTATCCTGACACATATCGCCGCATCTATCCTGACATCTATCCTGACATTTATCCTGACATCTATGCTGACATATATTGTGACATCTATCCTGACATATATCCTGACATCTATCGTGACATCTATCCTGACATATATCAGGGTGAGGCTGGCCAAGAGACTTCTCTCCTAAACCCGTACCAAAGTATAATCTGCACAGGGAATGTGGTGAATAGCTTTAGTTCCCCCCCCCCCCCCTGCCCCCGCCAAGCCCATCAGCCCACACAGTGATATGAGACACCGGTACTGTCACGAGGAAAGCAGATTAGGATATGGCTGGATTAATATTTCAGCGCTGGGGTCGACCCAATCTTACAAAGTGGGTCTTAGACCATTTTAAGGATTATATGGGAAGAAATGAATGGACGAACAAACTTTATTTTCAAAAGGTTAAGAATTGAGCACGCAGGCCCGTCTGACATTCTGCCCTTCTTCTCTCTTTGCTCCCATGAATTATTTCAGTCATACATCACGTATGAAGCTAATCATAGACAACAAAGACAACAACAGAACAATAAGGCATGGGAAACGTACAATAATCAATCATCCATGACTCACTAAAACTAATTTTTGACACGCCAATTATAATTATATAAAGTAGGTGTAACGTACCACAGTTAGGGGAATGTTTGTTATACTAGTTGTCATTTGAGATAATTGTTATTTGTATTCTTCTACTTCTAATTTGTTATAAAAGGAGAGGCAGCGAGGAAGGGAATCAGCCACCCCATTGTTATTACGCCATGATCTAGAATACGAGCAAGCTGAAAAAGTTCAGCCACGGCGGCAGCACCCACTGTGGACTGACCGCTTGTATAATACAGCGTGAACTGCATGTTGAGTTGAGTTGAGTCAAGAACTGACATCACTGCACTCAGGACATTCCCATACGTGCTCAGTCCCCTCGTTCAACAGCCAGCGACGAGTCATACTACTAATCGTTCCCACCGTTATCTGATTAAATGTTCTCCTGGTCTTCCCTCTCAGTTTTGAGATTCTTCCAGAACCCCTGCCGATACCCCGCAATCTCATTCTTTCCACATATGGGTTCTCAATCTGTTCCTCCGCCTTCTCCACCTGTTCCCACAAGCGCACGACCACCTCCCCCTTGTCCATAGGCAAGATACAACCAAGAGGTGCATTCCCTGCTAGCCTATCAGCCTGTTCATTCCCCCGTACACCCGCATGGCCAGGGCAAAATATCCATAAAATTCTCACAATCTGTGACCTCTGAAGCGACGAGAGCCATTCCACACGAAACATTCCTTTCTCCACCTTGCTAAGCATATTCTTTGAATCCGTAATGAACACCACGTGTGTTGCAGTAGTCTCCTCTAGCCACCGGAAAGCCGCTGTTACTGCCTCCACCTCCATTCTCATGCTGGAGGTCGTAGTCTCATATGCCAGGCTCTCCTTTTTCAAGACTCGCCCATTAGCCTTTCGTGAACTGCATGTTCAGATAAATGGCTAATGGCTGCCGCTTCCTTCGACGATGAACTGTATTTTTCATGGCGGACTTTTGTGTTAGCATTCTGGCAGCGACATTATGTATAGTATAACTGTGCTGGATGTTGGTTTGTCGAGACCCTTGTCTGATCCACTTTTCATATTGGGCAGTGAGGAGACTTTTGTGTGATATTCACTGGCACAAGAACGGGGCATAATAGGGCGAATGTTTGTCGTGAAGTTGGAACCGTGACTAACTAACTAAATAAGTAAGTCTCGTGAAGAACCCCCTTTCATGCCCTCAGGTCTGCCGGGTATATGGCTGCTGGTCCCACATTGTTACATTCATGTTACATTCAGTAGTTTGCCATTGCTTCTGTACTACCAGATGTCAACATAAAAGTCCAACTGACCTGTGTGGGGGAAACAACCCACGACTCCACCGTCAGCGGACAGGCAGTTTACAAGTGAGCACTGTACACAGCTCGGCCACGCCGACTTATATCCAGGCTAGCAGACGCATCTCTAAGTGCTGCCACAAGCCAAGGTTTTGTGTGTGTGTGCGTGTGTGTGTGCGTGTGTGTGTGCGTGTGTGCGTGTGTGTGTGCGTGTGTGTGCGTGTGTGTGTGTGTGTGTGTGTGTGTGCGTGTGTGCGTGTGCGTGTGTGTGCGTGTGGTGTGTGCGTGTGTGTGTGGTGTGCGTGTGTGTGTGTGCGTGTGTGTGTGTATGCGTGTGTGTGTGTGCGTGTGTGTGTGCGTGTGTGTGTGTGTGTGCGTGTGTGTGTGTGTGTGTGTGTGTGTGCGTGTGTGTGTGTGTGCGTGTGTGTGTGTGTGTGTGCGTGTGTGTGTGTGTGCGTGTGTGCGTGTGCGTGTGTGTGTGCGTGTGTGTGTGCGTGTGTGTGTGTGTGTGTGCGTGTGTGTGTGTGTGTGTGTGTGTGCGTGTGTGTGTGTGTGCGTGTGTGTGTGTGCGTGTGTGTGTGTGTGTGCGTGTGTGTGTGTGCGTGTGTGTGTGCGTGTGTGTGTGCGTGTGTGTGTGTGTGCGTGTGTGTGCGTGTGTGTGTGTGTGTGCGTGTGTGTGTGTGCGTGTGTGTGTGTGCGTGTGTGTGTGCGTGTTGTGTGTGTGCGTGTGTGTGTGTGTGTGCGTGTGTGTGTGTGCGTGTGTGTGTGCGTGTGTGTGTGTGCGTGTGTGTGTGCGTGTGTGTGTGTGTGCGTGTGTGTGCGTGTGTGTGTGTGTGTGCGTGTGTGTGTGTGCGTGTGTGTGTGTGTGTGTGTGTGCGTGTGTGTGTGTGCGTGTGTGTGTGTGCGTGTGTGTGTGTGTGTGTGTGTGTGTGTGCGTGTGTGTGTGTGTGTGCGTGTGTGTGCGTGTGTGTGTGTGTGCGTGTGTGTGCGTGTGTGTGTGTGTGTGCGTGTGTGTGCGTGTGTGTGTGCGTGTGTGTGCGTGCGTGTGTGTGTGTGGGTGTGTGTGTGTGTGCGTGTGTGTGTGTGTGTGTGTGCGTGTGTGTGTGTGTGTGCGTGTGTGTGTGTGTGTGTGCGTGTGTGTGTGCGTGTGTGTGTGTGTGCGTGTGTGTGCGTGTGTGTGTGTGTGCGTGTGTGTGCGTGTGTGTGTGTGCGTGTGTGTGTGTGTGCGTGTGTGTGTGTGCGTGTGTGTGTGTGTGTGCGTGTGCGTGTGTGTGTGTGCGTGTGTGTGTGTGCGTGTGTGTGTGTGCGTGTGTGTGTGTGTTGTTGTGAACTCGAGAGTAGTCCGCACACGTGCTAATTCTTCTAGTGCACTACACTGATGTTTGCCTGTGGTTTAGCTTTTTCTGTTACCAGTGTCCCTCAGCTATCAGGCGAACCCACTCCGACTTCAAAGGTTCTTGTAATTTACGTCCCTAAGTCAATGACGAGAAGTCAACATTTTAGTCAAAATGACCGGTGTAGGGACTTAACCCACTACCTCGGCATCAGCACAACGGAAGTTTAAGAGCGTGTGCTCTTAACTATTCGGTAACGTTGACCATCCTAAAACGTCTGGAGATACCGGAGAACAAACTCGGGCCCTTCCACACCATGCTAACCCACTCCGACTTCTGAGGTTCTTGTAATTGGAGTCCGCAAGTCAAGTCCCAGAAGTCAACATGTAAGTCCATCTGACCAGCGTGCGGATCGACCCCCCCCCCCCCCCTCCTCCTCCTCCTCCCTCCCCCAACCCTACCGCGTTGACCAGATTAAGTTTAAGCTCGACAACGTTAAACATTTCAGCCATGTCGACTTCCACATATTTCGACCAGCACAGCAAACTCTTTATTTACCTCAAACCGATGTTAAAGGTTTTCTGTAAAATCCATCAGTGGATTGTGAATGTTATCTGGTGTTTGCATCCACATGTCGCCACGGGCTTCTTATCGCTTCCAACAAAATGGGCACATAATGTACAACTAGACAACATTCACTAATCCTAACTGCAAACACAGCACGGACTGAAAGGTTAAGCAAACATGTTTTAGTGGTAAACTGAATAATTATAAACATGTAAACATATATTAATGGGTAAATGAAATATGCCACGTTGGATTTATGACGTCAGTGTTTGCCATGACATCTTTCCCCCAACAAGGAGACGTTATTTGCCTAAAGTGCATGAGTTCGAATAAATGCCTTTGAATATAACAAGTTAAAGACGGGAATTTGGTGGATACAGAAAAGAACAATTGCATCCATACGACAAGAACTGAATACTGAAGAAGGTTGGCTACTAAAGACGGTAAAACAAAGACAACTGAAATATGTTGGTCACTTTAAAAGTGATGAAAGTTTGGAGAGAACAATTATGGAGGGGTATTTGTCCGGGAAAAGAAGAAGAGGACGGTCAAAGAGAAGATGGGTGCAGGATGTGGCAGATGATCTCCACATGGGTGTATAGGAAGCCGGGACATCTTGCTTATGATCGAGAGGTTTTCCAGACCCTCGTTATGGGAGCGAAGTTCTGCAAAGGACATGCTACTGAATGAATGGGTGTATGAGTTTGTAGCATCGTTTTGTGAACACTGCCATATGTCTAGGAGGGGAGGGGGTGGGAACAATACCAGCAGCTGCACTTCCTGGTGGTAGAGGAAAGGAAACATCACGATGTGGCAAACGCAAGCTCTGGGGACCGAGTATCGAACCAGGATATGCGGACAACTCTGCATCTGAGCAGAACAGGGAAATCACTTGTCCTGACAGTCGGAAATGGCTGTCAAGGGCAGAGGCAAAATGTGGATGTGGAAGGCAAGGGAAAAGCACCATATTATATTCCCAAGAATGTCATGTGTTTCAGAACAGACTCAGAGAAGGTCGTTAATAATGGCTGTCTAAGGAAAGACGCGTCCGATAGGGACTGTTACAAGCCACGGGTGACGTCAAATCCCCATCAAGCTACTGATGTATGCTGGATGGACTTGAAACAATGGCGTAGAGGAATATCATCAGCAGAGTTGATCCAGAGTATCAAAGACCGAGGTCTATGGAAAGACATGAACGCCGACGCCAGCTGGCAAGAAACATAACCCTGAACATAATAGGCTTGCTAAATAATAATTCTCAGATTTCGGCAGTGTTCTTGAAGTCAACTTCATTGACATGCTCAAAGACATTGAATATTCCCCAGGACATGCTGGTGTGTTGGGACACGATCCGAGGGCCAGATTGGTTGGGTCTGCACGGCTGGGTGGGGTACTGGTGCACGAGAAGGCAGCCGTGGCGCGGAGCTTGTGGAATTAATTGAATAGCGTGTGAGCACAGAACAATCACCATAGCCTGGAGGGAATGGTGCTGCAGTGAGTGACCAGACGATCTAGCCGACACTGAGTACTCCGAGGAAAGGCCAAGATACGTAATCCGATTGTAGCTGGTATAATTAATGTTGGAACTCTTCGCTGGCTGTTAGAGTTGGGGACGGAACACGTATTGGAATGTCATGAGTGCTGTGATGTTGGTTCTTGACTCAGTTATAGACACAACTGGTTCTTATTGCGTGTATAGAAAATGTATAAGATAATACGACAGATACAACCACAATGAGTAAGGTTGGTAATCTCATTGCATTGGCTTCAGTTGGGGTATGAAATAATGCGACTTCATGTATTCCATTGCTCTCGTAGTTTTCCTTCTGGGCCAATCCCTGTGGGGGTTTAGTGCGACATAAATAACTTCCAATGAAACCTTACCCTCACCATCATCATCATGTGCTATGCCGATAAGCTTGAACAATCATGTTTCGCCGTGAAGATACATGATTGTCTTGGCATCTGTAAAGAAGGTAATTTGCTATTGCATTCCTTCTTAGCAGTGGCCATACTGGTCGATGACCAGTAGCCATTGTCTCCAGAATGAGATCTCTGCCTACCGTCGTAAATTTGGAGACCATAATCTACAACTATCTGTCGGCTGCTCTTCAACTCCATCCACCAGCTGCACCCATGGCTTCACGTAACCCTGATCGGGGGGCTAAACAAGAACTCCACCTTGCCCAAGGGTGTCCTGTAGGCTAGTGGAGGCAAGGAGGCGCCTGGCTTCTCCTTTGATAAGAGATTCCCCTACCTCGCTACCCTTAGAAAAACTGGGACCTCGCACCATATGTCACGGGCGGGCAGAAAGGGTCATGTCAAAGGTTGGACTATTTGAGCTGGTCAGTCTAAACCATAGCCACTGAACCACAAACGAGCTAGAGAATCATCATTAACTAAAATAATTTATATATTCTGAAAGAAGTGAAGAAACAAAGACAGCTGATCACAGAACAAGAAAGAGACAATAAACATTCCTCTTAATCACCATTCACATGCCTTGCCGATAATCGTGGGTGGTCATGTTTCGCCATCTCACACGATCACCAGAGTCGTGGATCATCTGTGTTCTTGTCCCGACCATGAACCGTGGCCAAGCCATTCAGGTATTTACTTCTCTGTCAGTATCAACCCATCCATACTTAATTGCCTCTCAAGACAAGCTTGATAGCCAACAATGTAATGTCCATTGTTCCCCTGATGGTCCGCGGTTACACACGTGATGATGATGATGATGATAATGATGATGATGATGATGATGATGATGATGATGATGATGATGATGATGATGATGATGAGAAGCAACGCAGAATCATCTCCACAATAACGCTTAAAGGCTGCCCATGACGTGTTGACTGCAATGCAAGGATTACATGGCCGTATTGAGCACAGATAGCGCTAATCGGTCCGGCAAACAAACCCAAGCATCCCAGTTAAACCAGCTGTTGCAGCATCACAATGTTAATGAGAACATCGACCAGCACAGACACGATCAACAACCGCACATCATCAGCACAGACACGATCAACAACCGCACATCATCAGCACAGACACGATCAACAACCGCACATCACCAGCACAGACACGATCAACAACCGCACATCATCAGCACAGACACGATCAACAACCGCACATCATCAGCACAGACACGATCAACAACCGCACATCACCAGCACAGACACGATCAACAACCGCACATCATCAGCACAGACACGATCAACAACCGCACATCACCAGCACAGACACGATCAACAACCGCACATCATCAGCACAGACACGATCAACAACCGCACATCATCAGCACAGACACGATCAACAACCGCACATCATCAGCACAGACACGATCAACAACCGCACATCATCAGCACAGACACGATCAACAACCGCACATCATCAGCACAGACACGATCAACAACCGCACATCATCAGCACAGACACGATCAACAACCGCACATCATCAGCACAGACACGATCAACAACCGCACATCATCAGCACAGACACGATCAACAACCGCACATCATCAGCACAGACACGATCAACAACCTCACATCATCAGCATAGACACGATCAACAACCGCACATCATCAGCACAGACACGATCAACAACCGCACATCATCAGCACAGACACGATCAACAACCGCACATCATCAGCACAGACACGATCAACAACCGCACATCATCAGCACAGACACGATCAACAACCGCACATCATCAGCACAGACACGATCAACAACCGCACATCACCGGCACAGACATGATCAACAACCGCACATCGTCAGCAAAAGGAAGTAAGACAGATATTTACCGCGCCTTATCCCACGTTTAGGTGAGAGAATAAGCTGCAAGCAAGGCAGAGGGATATGGACATGGAAAGAACGAAATCTCATATGTTGAGAAAACCAGAGCCAGATATCCAGAAAGGTACAGCATCAATGCAACGAAGACTACATCACTCTTGGCCGACAGAGACTGACCACCATTCTTAGCTGTAGGAGAGGAACATAACACACTGAACAAATACACGCAGAGACATCTAAGTGGTGAAGTTACTGAGCCGGTTGTCGAAGGTCGTGAAGGTCGTCAGTTCGTTTTCTGACTCCCTCATTTGGTTCACGGGGGGTCGTCGCCGGAGCTACAGAGTTTGTGTTTCGTCCTACGCTTTCGACAGGCCGCCATGCTGAAAGAGACCAAACCGTAATGGGATAACACCCGGTGCAATGAAGTCGACCCTTACGCCTTAAAACCTTTTCAGAAGAGCAGTGGTAGCGTTGTAGTTAGAGCTCCTGCTTACCAAGGAAGCGGCTCGGGGTCAATCCCCGCAGTTCCAGGATTACTTTTTCCAATCTGGGCGGAAGTGGAGTCGACCCAGCCTCCTATAACGGGTAGCAGATGGGGATCAGAGATTTATTACACTTGTCTTGGGGGGTGGGGGGGGGGGGAGGACGATAAGAAAGGAAACAGACTACCTTACCTCATCATTCCATGACCTAGATTATGTGAAAGCCTAATACTCAGCAGACAAATAACTGTGCCTACGTTTATCCTTACTTGTAAAACAAGTGTCTATATATCATAGCGCAATAAGTCTGGGTTCAGTCCCTAGCTCGGACGGAATTATATCTCACAGCAAGCGACCCAGCTTCGAAAACTGGGTTGTATAGGTTCCTTCTGGGCAGGACAGCAAAGGAGCTGATCATAATCAAGCACAAACAACATGGACGCTATGGAGGAAAAATCCTGGTACTGCCGTCAGAGGTCAGGTACAACCTGGCACACGTCTTGTGTACATACAAGTGTTAGATCAGCTGACAATCCCCTCACGGCCACCTGGCAACAAACGCCAATCTGGCCAGAAAAACCACACAGATGATGATGAAGATATGTCGGACAACTGTAGATACTGTTGATGCCAAAATATTCTTTGTTTGCTTGGGAGTTGTTCTTAATGATGATGGTGATGATGTTGTTGTTGTTGTTGTTGTTGATGTTGTCATTGTTGACGATGTTGATGTTGTTGCTGTTGTTTATGTTGTTGTCGCTGATGTTGTTGTTTGTTAGTTAGTTAGTTAGTCGCAGTTCCAAGTTCACAGCAACGGGTCGTCCCCATTATGCTCCGTTCCTGTGCCAGTGAATATCACACAAAACGCTCCCCAGTCCCTAATGTGAAAAGTGGAAAAGACAGGAGTCTCGACAAACAACAGCCCGCACAGATACACTGTGCATAATGCCGCCGCCAGAATGTCAACACACCAGTCCCCCACGAAACACCCAGTTCATCTCTGATTTAATCGGCAGTCATTTTCCTATCTGGATGTTTCCTATATGTTCACCCACACAGTCCACGAAAATACAGTTCATCACCGATGGCAGTGGCAGTCAACCAGAAGCCCAGCAGCCACGCATGTCTGCATAAGGAAAAAAACGGTCAACTCTGGGACATAGCCACCTGCCATCGCTCCGAACATGCAGTCACGTTCAAAAAAAAACAAAAAAACTTGGGCAGATTCAAAAGCACTTCACACGAAACTCACAGCTCACAGTGTCGCGCCACGCACTCACTCAGTAGCAGGGCGACGGAACTATCAAGCCTCCTTAGTCGCCTCTTACGACATGCATGGTAGGCTACAGTCTTGCTATTCTTTGCTTCCCTTATGGGCCCCGGCAACACACAGGAGCGACCGTGTGTGAACTGTAAGTCCTATTCATCGTCGTCCACTGGCATCTTACAAAGTGAGGCTGGGCTACAGACTTCTCTCACGCAGTGAGGCTGGGCTACAGACTTCTCTCACGCAGTGAGGCTGTGTTACAGACTTCTCTCACGCAGTGAGGCTAGGCTACAGACTTCTCTCACGCAGTGAGGCTGTGTTACAGACTTCTCTCACGCAGTGAGGCTGTGTTACAGACTTCTCTCACGCAGTGAGGCTGGGCTACAGACTTCTCTCACGCAGTGAGGCTGTGTTACAGACTTCTCTCACGCAGTGAGGCTGGGCTACAGACTTCTCTCACGCAGTGAGACTGTGTTACAGACTTCTCTCACGCAGTGGGGCTGGGCTACAGACTTCTCTCACGCAGTGAGGCTGTGTTACAGACTTCTCTCACGCAGTGAGGCTGTGTTACAGACTTCTCTCACGCAGTGAGGCTGGGCTACAAACTTCTCTCACGCAGTGAGGCTGTGTTACAGACTTCTCTTACCACCCGGCGCCATAGGACTATCTCAAGGGGGCTGTGTTGAAAAGTTCCCCTTTCCCTCTCCATGCTCAGACACCAGCCGGGAGTGTAAGACCCACACTGGAACTTGGCACCTGTGGCGAGACAGGCCAGGGCGTGACCAGAGCTTGCACCGCATTGATGTACTGGCTGGCTGGGGATAGGCCTGGGATTATGTTGCTCCCTTCACATGAACTAGCCAGAGCAGATTAGAGACGGTAAAACCACCAGGACACGTCTCCCGTAGTACATCAAAGAAGGGAGAACTACGAGGACACATCTCCCAGAGAAGATCAGAGACGGGAAACTGCCAGGACACATCTCTCAGAGAAGATCAGAGACGAGAGAACTGCCAGGACAGCATCTCACAGAGAAAATCGAAGAGGTGAGGGCTGCCAGTACACATCTCTACAGAGATCAGAGACGAGAGAACAGCCAGAATATATCTTCTCTTAGATGGTCTGATCCCAACTCAACAAGAACTGGATCTATACATAGCTGTCAATGTACATCTCCGGCTTCCAAGCTTCCCCAGCTACAGAAACAACGAGGGAGGCTTCCAGGTTGCCCAGCTACAGAAACAACGAGGGAGGGTTTCATACAGTGTTGCCATTTTAGTACTTTTCGCGCTAAATTTAGTGCTTTTTCAAGTCAGTTAGTGCGAACATTTTCCTTTTAGCGCGGCCGCGTAAATTTAGTGCTTCACAAAAATGTTTTGGTGCTTTTGTTGGGGTGGGTAAAAATTACTTTAAAATTCATTTTGGGAACACTAAAAAGCCGAATTTGAACTGAAGCGAGGGAGTAAAACAGTCTTAGTACGTTACAGCGCAATATTCAACTAATTTAACTCCCTTTAATAGCAGACTACAAGTTTCCCGATGAGAAAGAAATTCGTGGAAGGTGCATCCAGTTTTTAATAGAGTTATTGACACAGCTGCGTTTACGTACACCCGATAACGTTTGAGTGTTACAGTCCATGTCATGTCTTAGTGGAAGTGAATGTCTACAGCCAATGACGCCCTGTATATTGGATCTTGCTAAAATGTTTGTAGAAGATGCAGCTACTCTCACCCGCATCGATTTCCAGTGGAGAAAACTTCATCATATGCAGTGGACACAGTCCTCTGACACACTTGGACTGTGGGCAGAAATAGCCTCATACAGGGATGCCACCGGTGAAAATCCTTTCCAAGATCTTACAGATTTAGCTTTAACTCTGCTCAATTTACCTCATTCTAATGCGGACGTGGAGCGTATTTTCAGTCAGATGGGAGTTATAAAATCAAAATTGCGGAATAGACTTAGCATAAAGAGTTTGACAGCTGTTTTGACTATTAGATATGGAATGAAAAGATATGGCAAATGCTGTCATGATTATAAACTACCTAAGGATATTCTGCGAAAAATTGGATCACAGGAGGCATATACACGTTTCTTTCAATCATCCTCCTCATCCTCATCATCGCAGGAGCAAACACAACAGGAAATAGCTACAGAAACTGAAGAGGAGTTGTTTGACTGGGATTTGGCAGATCTGGAATAAACTTCATTCTAATATTCAGTGATAATAATAAATTATAATGTGCTACTTTATAACATTTTGAATGAATACCGCCAGGGCTTGTTTTAGTGATTTCCCCCCAAAAAATAGTATTGCAATTTGGTGCTTTTTGGCTCGAAAGTAGTTCTGACTGGGATATGGCGGATCTGGAATAAACTTCATTTTAATATGAAGTGATAATAATAAATTATACTGTGCTACCTTGTTACATTTGTAATAAAAACAGTTGGTGCTTTTTTTTTCTTGGTGCTTCCTAAAAAAATTTGGTGCTTTTTAGTGCTTTTTGGGGTCGATTTTGGTGCTTCTTCATCAAAGGGAGATGGCAACACTGGTTTCATAGTATTCATAATAACACCCGAATCTAGACCTGAACCTGGGATCGACATGTGAGACAAGGAGAAGAAGAAGAAGAAGAAGAAGAAGAAGAAGAAGAAGAAGAAGAAGAAGAAGAAGAAGAAGAAGAAGAAGAAGAAGAAGAAGAAGAAGAAGAAGAAGAAGAAGAAGAAGAAGAAGAAGAAGAAGAAGAAGAAGAAGAAGAAGAAGAAGAAGAAGAAGAAGAAGAAGAAGAAGAAGAAGAAGAAGAAGAAGAAGAAGAAGAAGAAGAAGAAGAAGAAGAAGAAGAAGAAGAAGAAGAAGAAGAAGAAGAAGAAGAAGAAGAAGAAAGAAGAAGAAGAAGAAGAAGAAGAAGAAGAAGAAGAAGAAGAAGAAGAAGAAGAAGAATATGTTATATCGGCCAGACTAAATTCCATAAATAGTTTGAACACACTTTAATATTGTCTCAGAAATCGTGGAGTTGAAGAGTCCCGAGGTACACAACAACAATGCCGTACTTCACGGGGATAGATGATGATGATTAGCAGTAATATTAATAATAACAAAATTATAATGAGTCATTTAGTATTATAACAACATTTCACAAAAGAATAAGAAGATATAGAGTAATTAGATTAGGATAGAAGAAAACAATCATTGATTAAAAGAAGATATAGCCAAAAGTTAGAAAAAGAAGAAGAAAGGAAGTTGAAGAAAAGTAAAAGAGAGAAGAACAAGACAGATTGAAAAGTGAAGAAGAAGAAGAGAGAAGAAGAAGAAGAAGAAAGAAGAAGAAGAAGAAGAAGAAGAAGAAGAAGAAGAAGAAGAGGAAGAAGACAGCAATGACTTACCGTGCACGTTAAACGCTATTACCAGTAAAAATTCCACCACGTGCATGTTTGAAACTGTACTCATCTCCTGGTGTAGTATGTTATATCGGCCAGACTAAATTCCACTTAATAGTTTCTGAACACACTTTAATATTGTCTCAGAAATCGTGGAGTTGAGGTCCCGAGGTACACAACAACAATGCCGTACTTCACGGGGATAGATGATGATGATTATGGCAGTAATATTAATAATAACAAAATTATAATGAGTCATTTAGTATTATAACAACATTTCACAAAATTAGATATTTATAGACAGATCATTATGAGTTGCCAAATTAGATTAGGAAGTTAGAAGTAAATCCATCAACAATTCTTATCTTCTGTCTTACTTTAAAAATGTATAGATATATGCGCCGAACACAGTCTCAGTCATAAAAAGCAAGAAGTTACACAGTGTCTAAGTCTTTGCCAGAAACAGTTTAAAATGACGCAGACAGGAAGTTACAAGTGAAATTAAATGTCCGAGATTTCTTAGACCTGGTGTTGCCTTGACGACTGTTGTTTCAAGCTTGACATGATGTTGGGGACGACAAACAAGGCAGATTTGAGAAGACCGACCCCTCCGGCCAGATCAAACTGGAGTTTGGTTTATTTTATCGTTAGCCTCAGACGACGTAGCGCGAGACAAGTTGTTGACGATTTCAAAATAGCCAATGAATGCAAATGTTTCCGGAAACTTGCCTTTTGTTTGCATATTATACAAAACTTCTGCAAGTGTGAAGGTGCTTCTCTAACTTTTGTACTGGACACGATAGCATTTTTACAAAAGTGAATTTTTCAGCGATAAAAATATCTTTGTGTGTCACAACTTTGTCAGTGACGTTTGATTGTTTCAGCAAACATCAAATATTTGGTTATGCCCCTTTTGTTGATTTGCACAGCGAGTTACGGGTCATTAAAAACAAGGTGGGTAACTCTTCTGGTGTTTTCTTGTTTCATTGCTAGCACAAATACACGGCGCGACTGCTCCGTTCTCCTGCTGACGTGTGGGTAATGGCGGCCGTGATGTCTGTCACAGCTTGTCACTGTCGCAGACATGTCACTGGTTCTTAAGATTGCGCCCGTATTTCAGAGGACCAAGTGAAACAAATGGAGTGGTACGTCAATCAGACCAACACACGTAACGTCATAAAGCAATGTCTGGGGTCCTGATTTTGATTAGAGAAATTAGATGTAGACAGTCACACATTTTTTGACATGTTTTGAGAAGAAATAAATTGGAGAACTTGGTGACAACTGGCAATATCGAAGGAAACAGACCACGGGGAAGACCGAGAAGTAAATACCTGGATGGCCTGGTCACATGGCATAGTCAAGACAGGAACACTGAGCTGATCCACGTTTCTGGTGATCGAGTGAAAGGGCGAGTCATGACCGCCCACGCTTTCCGGCATGGCACATGATTGATTGAGTGTACAGCACGGGGTTGATCGTGTACACATACATGTATGATTGAAAACGGCAATTGATCAATCACTCTTCTTCTTCTTCTTCTTCTTCTTCTTCTTCTTCTTCTTCTTCTTCTTCTTCTTCTTCTTCTTCTTCTTCTTCTTCTTCTTCTTCTTCTTCTTCTTCTTCTTCTTCTTCTTCTTCTTCTTCTTCTTCTTCTTCTGCTATTGCCGTTACTGTTTCTTCTTTTTATTTTCATTCTGTATCGCCATGACGCAGACAAACTTCTTCTTCTTCTTCTTCTTCTTCTTCTTCTTCTTCTTCTTCTTCTTCTTCTTCTTCTTCTTCTTCTTCTTCTTCTTCTTCTTCTTCTTCTTCTTCTTCTTCTTCTTCTTCTTCTTCTTCTTCTTCTTCTTCTTTTGCTATTGCCGTTTCTTCTTATTTTTCATTCTGTGTCGTCATGAGGCAGACAAACGGACGGACGGATGGAGAGAGAGAGAGAGATAGAGAGAGAGAGAGAGAGAGAGAGAGAGAGAGAGAGAGAGAGAGAGAGAGAGAGAGAGAGAGGGAGAGAGAGTGAGAGAGAGAGAGAGAGAGAGAGAGAGAGAGAGAGGTGGAGAGAGAATTGAATTGAATTGAATTGATCTTTATTTTCAAAGAGTAACAAATTGGGCGCATACATTCTTCCATTCGGCTCTTCAAATCATTCATCTTTCTTTCATCAACAGCGTATGATGCATTCACATAGGAAAAAAAACATTGTCAAATGAATGTTGTAAGCATAAACAATGTATATTCTCATGTTATGTGACACATCCCCCCTCCCACACAAACATCCCTCATCTACTCACACCCACACATCACCCACCCATACCCACACATCCCCCACGCACCACACATCCCCCATTAACCACACATCCCCCACTCATCCCTCCACCCACTCACAGATCCCGCCACCAACCCAGACATCTCGCACCCACCCACACACACATCCCTCACCCACCCACACGCATCTTCCCACCACTCACACATACCGCAATCCGCTCAAGGTCACCCACACACACATGCTACACCTACCCACACAGCCTCCAACCACACACACACACACCTCACACACGCACATGCCGCACCAACAGACACATATCCCTCACCCACTCACACATCAACACCAATACCGACACATCTTTCCATCCACACACACATTTCCACACCCAACCACACATTTCAACACAACTAACTAACTACACACCACCATCATCACCACCACCATCACCACCATCACCACCACCACCACCACCATCATCACAACCATCACCAGAATTATCACCACCATCATCAACACCATCATCACCAACACCACCATCATCACCACCAACATCATCACCACCAACATCATCATCAACACCATCACCACCAATACCACCATTATCATCACCATCATCACCATCATCACCATCATCACCACCAACATCAGCATCACCACCATCACCAATATCATCACCACCATCATCACCACCAGCACCATCATCATCACCATCACCATCATCATCACCACCATCATCATCACCACCATCATCACCATCATCATCACCACAACCATCATCACCATCATCATCACCATCATCACCATCATCATCACCACCATCACCATCACTACCATCACCACCACCATCATCACCAACATCATCATCACCACCATCACCACCACCATCATTACCAACATCATCACCACAACCATCACCACCATCATCACCATCATCATCACCACCATCATCACCACCATCATCACCATCACCACCATCATCACAACCAACATCATCATCAACACCATCACAACCATCATCACCACCATCATAACCACCATAACAACCATAACCACCAACACCATCAACACCACCATCACCACCATCACCACCACCATCATCACCACCATCATCACCACCATCATCACCACCATCACCACCAACACCATCACCACAACCATCATCACCATCATCATCACCACCATCACCACCATCATCAAAACCAACATCATCATCAACAACATCACCACCATCATCACCACCATCATCACCATCATCACCATCATCACCACCACCATCACCAGCACCACCATCATCACCATCACCACAACCATCATCACCATCATCATCACCACCATCACCACCATCAACATCATCATCACCACTATCATCACCATCACCACCACCATCATCACCATCACCATCATCACCACCACAATCATCACCATCATCATCAGCACCATCACCACCACCAACATTACCAACACCACCAACATTATCACCATCACCACCATCACCACCACCACCATCACCATCATCACCATCACCACCACCAACATCACCACCATCACCACCACCAACATCACCACCATCACCATCCCCACCATCACCACCACCAACATTACCAAAACCACCAACATTATCACCATCACCACCATCACCAACACCACTATCACGATCATCACCATCACCACCAACAATATCACCACCATGACCACCATCACCACCAACACCATCACCATCATCACCATCACCACCACCAACATTACCACCATCACCACCATCACCACCATCACAATCACCACCATCAGCACCACCAACATCACCACTACCATCACCACCAACATCACAACCATCACCACCACCAACAGTCATCACCACACCACACCAACATCACCACCATCACCAAAACCAACATCACCACCACCATCAACATCACCACAATCAGCGCAACCAACATCACCACCATCACCACAACCAACATCACCACCACCATCACCACAACCACAAACATCAACACCACCACCACCACCAACATTACCACCATCACCACCACCATCATCACTATCATAACCACCAACATTACCACCAGCATCACCAACATTACCCCCATCACCACCACCACCAACATCACCAACATCACTACCACCACCATCACTATCATCGCCATCAACATCACCACCAACATCACCACCATCACCACCACCACCACCAACATTACCACCATAACCACCATCACCACCATGACAACCACCACCAACATTACCACCATTACCACCATCACCACCACCACCATCACCATCATCACCATCAACATCACCACCATCACCACCACCCACATAACCACCATCACCACCACCAACATCAACACCATCACCACCACCAACATCAACACCATCAATAACATTACCACCATCACCACCATTACCACCATCACCATCACCACCATCACCACCACCAACATCACCAATATCACCACCATTAACATCACCACCACCAACATCACCACCACCACCACCAACAATACCAATATCACCACCATCACCACCACCACGATCACCATCATCACCATCACCACCACCAACATCACCACCGTCACCACCACCAACATCACCAATATCACCACCATCAACATCACCACCACCAACATCACCACCACCACCACCAACAATACCAATATCACCACCATCACCACCACCACGATCACCATCATCACGATCACCACCACCAACATCACCACCGTCACCACCACCACCATCACCATCACCACCATCACCACCACCAACATCACCACCAACATCACCAACATCACCCCCATCACCATCATCACCACCATCACCACCACCAACATCACCAACATCACCAACGCCATCATCACTATAATCACCACTAACATCACCACCAACATCACCACCAACATAACCAACATCACCACCATCACCACCATCACTACCACCACCAACATTACTACCATAACCACCATCACCACCACCATCACCACCACCACCAACGTTACCACCATCACCACCACCATCACCACAACCAACATTACCACCAACATCACCACCAACACTATCACCACCATCACCACCACCAACATCACCACCAACATCACCACCACCACTATCACCACCATCACCGCACCAACATCACCAACATCACTACCACCAACATCACCACCACCAATATCACCACCACCATCATCACCACCAACATCCCCACCACCAACATCACCACCACCATCATCACCACCAACATCACCACCAACAACATCACTACCACCAACATCACCACCACCAACATCACCACCACCACCATAACCACCACCATCATCACCATCACCATCACCATCACCACCACCATCACCACCATCACCACCACCATCATCACCACCACTATCATCACCACCACCATCACCACCATCACCACCATCATCATCACCACCACCAACATCACCACCACCACCATAACCACCACCATCATCACCATCACCATCACCATCACCACCACCATCACCACCATCACCACCACCATCACCACCACTATCATCACCACCACCATCATCACCATCACCATCACCATCACCACCACCATCACCACCATCACCACCACCATCATCACCACCACTATCATCACCACCACCATCACCACCATCACCACCATCATCATCACCACCACCAACATCACAACCACCAACATCACCACCACCAACATCACCACCAACATCACCACCAACAACATCACCAACCTCACCACCACCACTATCACCACCATCACCGCCACCAACATCACCAACATTACCACCACCAACATCACCACCACCAACATCACCATCACCATCATCACCACCATCCTCTTTTGCCATGTAAGTTTTGTTTTAGCGTTAAATATCCTAAGTTTGGCACTAATGTTAATTTCCTGTCACTTCCACAAATTTCCTATTCCTATGAAAAAATTCAGCAAATTCCACTTGTCGTTTTGTATTGTAATTGAAGCATCTCTATCTGTCCCCCATCGCTGTCTACAATCTTACCCATGGACAAGGTAGAGGTGGTCGTGCACCAGTGGGACCAGGTGCAGAAGGTGGGGGGACAGATTGAGAACCCGTATGTGGAAATAATGAGATTGCTTGGGACTCATAGAGATTCTGGTAGAATCTCAACACTGAGATAGACGACCAGGAGAACCTTGAATCAGATAGCGGTGGGAACAATTAGTAGTCTGACTCTTCGCTGGCTGTTGAACGGGGGAAGGGGGGGGGGGGCGGAGCGCTTGTGGGAATATCTTGAGTGCAGTGATGTCGGTTCTTAGCTCAACTCAGCTCAACCAAACAGATGTGTGATTCCACCTATTTAAGTGGGACGCAGGTGTTTCCAAGGCACCAGGCCCAGGTTCTATACTGGCCAAGACCTACTAACACGTCCTAGTCGTGCGTCCTGGGCAACAGGTCCCTTCGGGGTCCTGGCTAACGTAGTAAGATCGCTGATTCTTCCGATGTCGGAGAGTATCTGCTTGCACGGCAAGGAACCACCAGTCTGCACACCAATAAGCCAGACATGGGACATCGGATCCTCACGCAAACCTCAGTCCGGTACGACATCACACTGATGTTGGACAACAGGATGTCTTCATCCGACATACAGGACTTCGCGCTGGAGTTCACAGCCAGCGGACGCAAGCAAGCAGCAAGCAAGCAAGCACCTCTTTAAGCGAGGTTTGGAGCCTGGAGATCGAGTGAGCATCATTTTGACAGGAGCACCCCTGATACGGCCCAAGCAATTACCCGGCGATGTTGCGAGATGGAGTTTTGCGGCCACGGAAGTTGTTCCACACTTGACGGAGACGAGAGATTGTGGGAACTAGATCCACACTTAGACAAATGAATGACTCTCATTGGCTATCTGCTTCCAGATTATATTATGTATATTCTCATGTTATGTGACACATCCCCCCTCCCACACAAACATCCCGCACCAACCCACACACACATCCCTCACCTACTCACACCCACACATCACCCACCCATACCCACACATCCCCCACGCACCACAGATCCCCCATTAACCACACATCCCCCACTCATCCCTCCACCCACTCACAGATCCCGCCACCAACCCAGACATCTCGCACCCACCCACACACACATCCCTCACCCACCCACACGCATCTTCCCACCCACTCACACATACCGCAATCCGCTCAAGGTCACCCACACACACATGCTACACCCACCCACACAGCCTCCAACCACACACACACACACCTCACACACGCACATGCCGCACCAACAGACACATATCCCTCACCCACTCACACATCAACACCAATACCGACACATCTTTCCATCCACACACACATTTCCACACCCACCCACACATTTCAACACAACCAACTAACTACACACCACCATCATCACCACCACCATCACCACCATCACCACCACCGCCACCACCATCATCACAACCATCACCAGAATCATCACCACCATCATCTCCACCATCATCACCATCACCACCATCATCACCACCAACATCATCATCAACACCATCACCACCAATACCACCATTATCATCACTATCATCACCATCATCACCACCAACATCAGCATCACCACCATCACCAATATCATCACCACCATCATCACCACCAGCACCATCATCATCACCATCACCATCATCATCACCACCATCATCATCACCACCATCATCACCATCATCATCACCACCATCATCATCACAACCATCATCACCATCATCATCACCATCATCACCATCATCATCACCACCATCACCATCACCACCATCATCACAACCAACATCATCATCAACACCATCACAACCATCATCACCACCATCATCACCACCATAACAACCATAACCACCAACACCATCAACACCACCATCACCACCATCACCACCACCATCATCACCACCATCATCACCACCATCATCACCACCACCATCATCACCATCACCACAACCATCATCACCATCATCATCACCACCATCACCACCTTCATCAAAACCAACATCATCATCAACAACATCACCACCTTCATCACCACCATCATCACCATCATCACCATCATCACCACCACCATCACCAGCACCACCATCATCACCATCACCACAACCATCATCACCATCATCATCACCACCATCACCAACATCAACATCATCATCACCACTATCATCACCATCACCACCACAATCATCACCATCATCACCACCACAATCATCACCATCACCATCAGCACCATCACCACCACCAACATTACCAAAACCACCAACATTATCACCATCACCACCACCACCATCACCATCATCACCATCACCACCACCAACATCAGCACCATCACCACCACCAACATCACCACCATCACCATCCCCACCATCACCACCACCAACATTACCAAAACCACCAACATTATCACCATCACCACCATCACCAACACCACTATCACGATCATCACCATCACCACCAACAATATCACCACCATGACCACCATCACCACCAACACCATCACCATCATCACCATCACCACCACCAACATTACCACCATCACCACCATCACCACCACCACAATCACCACCATCACCACCACCAACATCACCACTACCATCACCACCAACATCACAACCATCACCACCACCAACATCATCACCACCACCACCACCAACATCACCACCATCACCAAAACCAACATCACCACCACCATCAACATCACCACAATCAGCGCAACCAACATCATCACCACCACCACCACCAACATCACCACCATCACCACAACCAACATCACCACCACCATCACCACAACCACAAACATCACCACCACCACCAACATTACCACCATAACCACCATCACCACCATGACAACCACCACCAACATTACCACCATTACCACCATCACCACCACCACCATCACCATCATCACCATCAACATCACCACCATCACCACCACCAACATAACAAGCATCACCACCACCACCAACATTACCACCACCACCAACATTACCACCATAACCACCATCACCATCACCATCAACACCATCACCACCACCAACATCACCAACATCACCACAACCCACATAACCACCATCACCACCACCAACATCAACACCATCAACAACATTACCACCATCACCACTATTACCACCATCACCATCACCACCATCACCACCACCAACATCACCAATATCACCACCATCAACATCACCACCACCAACATCACCACCACCACCAACAATACCAATATCACCACCATCACCACCACCACGATCACCATCATCACCATCACCACCACCAACATCACCACCGTCACCACCACCACCATCACCACCATCACCACCACCAACATCACCACCAACATCACCAACATCACCCCCATCACCATCATCACCACCATCACCACCACCAACATCACCAACATCACCAACGCCATCATCACTATAATCACCACTAACATCACCACCACATCACCACCAACATAACCAACATCACCACCATCACCACCATCACTACCACCACCAACATTACCACCATAACCACCATCACCACCACCATCACCACCACCACCAACATTACCACCATCACCACCACCATCACCACCACCAACATTACCACCAACATAACCACCAACACTATCACCACCATCACCACCACCAACATCACCACCAACATCACCACCACCACTATCACCACCATCACCGCCACCAACATCACCAACATCACTACCACCAACATCACCACCACCAACATCACCACCACCATCATCACCACCAACATCACCACCACCAACATCACCACCACCATCATCACCACAACATCACCACCAACAACATCACAACCACCAACATCACCACCACCAACATCACCACCACCACCATCACCACCATCACCACCACCACCATCACCACCACTATCATCACCACCACCATCATCACCATCACCATCACCATCACCACCACCATCACCACCATCACCACCACCATCATCACCACCACTATCATCACCACCACCATCACCACCATCACCACCATCATCATCACCACCACCAACATCACAACCACCAACATCACCACCACCAACATCACCACCAACATCACCACCAACAACATCACCAACCTCACCACCACCACTATCACCACCATCACCGCCACCAACATCACCAACATCACCAACATCACCACCACCAACATCACCACCACCAACATCACCATCACCATCATCACCACCATCCTCTTTTGCCATGTAAGTTTTGTTTTAGCGTTAAATATCCTAAGTTTGGCACTAATGTTAATTTCCTGTCACTTCCACAAATTTCCTATTCCTGTGAAAAAATTCAGCAAATTCCACTTGTCGTTTTGTATTGTAATTGAAGCATCTCTATCTGTCCCCCATCGCTGTCTACAATCTTACCCATGGACAAGGTAGAGGTGGTCGTGCACCAGTGGGACCAGGTGCAGAAGGTGGGGGGACAGATTGAGAACCCGTATGTGGAAATAATGAGATTGCTTGGGACTCATAGAGATTCTGGTAGAATCTCAACACTGAGATAGACGACCAGGAGAACCTTGAATCAGATAGCGGTGGGAACAATTAGTAGTCTGACTCTTCGCTGGCTGTTGAACGGGGGAAAGGGGGGGGGCGGAGCGCTTGTGGGAATATCTTGAGTGCAGTGATGTCGGTTCTTAGCTCAACTCAGCTCAACCAAACAGATGTGTGATTCCACCTATTTAAGTGGGACGCAGGTGTTTCCAAGGCACCAGGGCCAGGTTCTATACTGGCCAAGACCTACTAACACGTCCTAGTCGTGCGTCCTGGGCAACAGGTCCCTTCGGGGTCCTGGCTAACGTAGTAGGATCGCTGATTCTTCCGAAGTCGGAGAGTATCTGCCTGCACGGCGAGGAACCACCAGTCTGCACACCAATAAGCCAGACATGGGACAACGGATACTCACGCAAACCTCAGTCCGGTATGACATCACACTGATGTTGGACAACAGGATGTCTTCATCCGACATACAGGACTTCGCGCTGGAGTTCACAGCCAGCGAACGCAAGCAAGCAGCAAGCAAGCAAGCACCTCTTTAAGCGAGGTTTGGAGCCTGGAGATCGAGTGAGCATCATTTTGACAGGAGCACCCCTGATACGGCCCAAGCAATTACCCGGCGATGTTGCGAGATGGAGCTTTGCGGCCACGGAAGTTGTTCCACACTTGACGGAGACGAGAGATTGTGGGAACTAGATCCACACTTAGACAAATGAATGACTCTCATTGGCTATCTGCTTCCAGATTATATTATGTATATTCTCATGTTATGTGACACATCCCCCCTCCCACACAAACATCCCGCACCAACCCACACACACACATCCCTCACCTACTCACACCCACACATCACCCACCCATACCCACACATCCCCCTCGCACCACACATCCCCCATTAACCACACATCCCCCACTCATCCCTCCACCCACTCACAGATCCCGCCACCAACCCAGACATCTCGCACCCACCCACACACACATCCCTCACCCACCCACACGCATCTTCCCACCCCACTCACACATACCGCAATCCGCTCAAGGTCACCCACACACACATGCTACACCCACCCACACAGCCTCCAACCACACACACACACACACCTCACACACGCACATGCCGCACCAACAGACACATATCCCTCACCCACTCACACATCAACACCAATACCGACACCTCTTTCCATCCACACACACACATTTCCACACCCACCCACACATTTCAACACAACCAACTAACTACACACCACCATCATCACCACCACCATCACCACCATCACCACCACCACCACCACCATCATCACAACCATCACCAGAATCATCACCACCATCATCTCCACCATCATCACCATCACCACCATCATCACCACCAACATCATCACCACCAACATCATCATCAACACCATCACCACCAATACCACCATTATCATCACCATCATCACCACCAACATCAGCATCACCACCATCACCAATATCATCACCACCATCATCACCACCGTGCGGCCATCACCATCACCATCATCATCACCACCATCATCATCATCATCACCATCATCATCACCACCATCATCACCATCATCATCACCACCATCATCATCACAACCATCACCACCACCACCATCACCATCATCACCATCAACATCACCACCATCACCACCACCAACATAACAAGCATCACCACCACCACCACCAACATTACCACCACCACCAACATTACCACCATAACCACCATCACCATCACCATCACCACCATCACCACCACCAACATCACCAAAATCACCACCACCCACATAACCACCATCACCACCACCAACATCAACACCATCAACAACATTACCACCATCACCACCATTACCACCATCACCATCACCACCGTCCCCACCACCAACATCACCAATATCACCACCATCAACATCACCACCACCAACATCACCACCACCACCAACAATACCAATATCACCACCATCACCACCACCACGATCACCATCATCACCATCACCACCACCAACATCACCACCGTCACCACCACCACCATCACCATCACCACCATCACCACCACCAACATCACCACCAACATCACCAACATCACCCCATCACCATCATCACCACCATCACCACCACCAACATCACCAACATCACCAACGCCATCATCACTATAATCACCACTAACATCACCACCAACATCACCACCAACATAACCAACATCACCACCATCACCACCATCACTACCACCACCAACATTACCACCATAACCAACATCACCACCACCATCACCACCACCACCAACATTACCACCATCACCACCACCATCACCACCACCAACATTACCACCAACATCACCACCAACACTATCACCACCATCACCACCACCAACATCACCACCAACATCACCACCACTACTATCACCACCATCACGCCACCAACATCACCAACATCACTACCACCAACATCACCACCACCAACATCACACCACCATCATCACCACCACATCACACCACCAACATCACCACCACCATCATCACCACCACATCACCACCAACAACATCACCACCACCAACATCACCACCACCAACATCACCACCACCACCATAACCACCACCATCATCACCATCACCATCACCATCACCACCATCACCACCACCATCATCACCACCACTATCATCACCACCACCATCACCCCCATCACCACCATCATCATCACCACCACCAACATCACCACCACCACCATAACCACCACCATCATCACCATCACCATCACCATCACCCACCACATCACCACCATCACCACCACCACCATCACACCACTATCATCACCACCACCATCATCACCATCACCATCACCATCACCACCACCATCACCACCATCACCACCACCATCATCACCACCACTATCATCACCACCACCATCACCACCATCACCACCATCATCATCACCACCACCAACATCACAACCACCAACATCACCACCACCAACATCACCACCAACATCACCACCAACAACATCACCACCTCACCACCACCACTATCACCACCATCACCGCCACCAACATCACCAACATCACCAACATCACCACCACCAACATCACCACCACCAACATCACCATCACCATCATCACCACCATCCTCTTTTGCCATGTAAGTTTTGTTTTAGCGTTAAATATCCTAAGTTTGGCACTAATGTTAATTTCCTGTCACTTCCACAAATTTCCTATTCCTGTGAAAAAATTCAGCAAATTCCACTTGTCGTTTTGTATTGTAATTGAAGCATCTCTATCTGTCCCCCATCGCTGTCTACAATCTTACCCATGGACAAGGTAGAGGTGGTCGTGCACCAGTGGGGACCAGGTGCAGAAGGTGGGGGACAGATTGAGAACCCGTATGTGGAAATAATGAGATTGCTTGGGACTCATAGAGATTCTGGTAGAATCTCAACACTGAGATAGACGACCAGGAGAACCTTGAATCAGATAGCGGTGGGAACAATTAGTAGTCTGACTCTTCGCTGGCTGTTGAACGGGGGAAAGGGGGGGGGGGCGGAGCGCTTGTGGGAATATCTTGAGTGCAGTGATGTCGGTTCTTAGCTCAACTCAGCTCAACCAAACAGATGTGTGATTCCACCTATTTAAGTGGGACGCAGGTGTTTCCAAGGCACCAGGGCCCAGGTTCTATACTGGCCAAGACCTACTAACACGTCCTAGTCGTGCGTCCTGGGCAACAGGTCCCTTCGGGGTCCTGGCTAACGTAGTAGGATCGCTGATTCTTCCGAAGTCGGAGAGTATCTGCCTTGCACGGCAAGGAACCACCAGTCTGCACACCAATAAGCCAGACATGGGACATCGGATCCTCACGCAAACCTCAGTCCGGTACGACATCACACTGATGTTGGACAACAGGATGTCTTCATCCGACATACAGGACTTCGCGCTGGAGTTCACAGCCAGTGAACACAAGCAAGCAGGAAGCAAGCAAGTACCTCTTTAAGCGAGGTTTGGAGCCTGGAGATCGAGTGAGCATCATTTTGACAGGAGCACCCCTGATACGGCCCAAGCAATTACCCGGCGATGTTGCGAGATGGAGTTTTGCGGCCACGGAAGTTGTTCTACACTTGACGGAGACGAGAGATTGTGGGAACTAGATCCACATTGAGACAAATGAATGACTCTCATTGGCTATCTGCTTCCAGAATAGTGCATGTGAACGTGTAGTTTGAACCTATAATACATCTGACCCCGGACTGTGGTGTGGGGGTTAGTGAAAGCAGTTTTAAATTTCCCCGACATATCACGTCGCGGTGTTTTAATGTTGCGCCTGCTCGCTTTGAAGTCAAGCGTAGTCCATAGACTCTACTTCTAGTAGCACAGAACTGAATTTTGCGTGTGGATTAGCTTTCCCCTTTACCAGTGTCCCTCGCCATCTAGCGAACCCACTTCAGTGTCAGACGTACTGATAATTTACGTTCCCAGGTCACGGACGAGATGTCAACATTTTAGTCCGACTGACGGGTGGAAGGATTGAACCCACTACCCAGGCATCAGCACACCGGAAGCTTAAGAAAGCGCGTTCTTATTCATTCGGTCATGCAGACCTCCAGTAGCGTGTTTTAAATAAGCCGTGGACGATTTGGGAGAAGATCCCTTTGCGTTGATTTCGATGCTATGCGCGTCGGCTATTCGGAAAACATGGGCAAGACAGTGAACATTAAATTGCCTGGTGAATCAGAAGCGGCTTATAAATGCATGGCGTTGAACGCAACGTTCTGTGACGGATACGCAACTGACTTTTATGTGTTACGATGTTTCCTTATGCTTGAAACTTGAAAAACAAAAGCCACTATATAGTTATTCAGAACAAAGTAACGATATGCCACAATAGCAAACAAGTGGCTTCTCTAGTCGTTTCATTAGCATATTCTAAGTAATGATTTGTAATTAGCTATCTGCATACCTGTCTCTCTGTTTTTAATCTATCTGTCTAAACCTTGTGTTTCTGCCTACAAATGGCCTGTGTGCCTACTTTCCTGTCTACCTACTGCCTGTTTACCTACAACTTCCCCTGTCTATTTATAACTTACCTGTCTGCGTACAACTTACTTGTCTACCTACAACTTACTTGTCTACCTACAACTTGCCTGTCTACCTACAACTTGCCTGTCTACCTACAACTTGCCTGTCAACCTACAACTTGCCTGTCTACCTACAACTTGCCTGTCTACCACAACTTACTTGTCTACCTACAACTTGCCTGCCTACCTACAACTTACTTGTCTACCTACAACTTACGTGTCTACCTACAACTTGCCTGTCTACCTACAACTTACTTGTCTACCTATAACTTGCCTGTCTACCTACAACTTGCCTGTCTACCTACAACTTGCCTGTCTACCTACAACTTGCCTGTCTACCTACAACTTGCCTGTCTACCTACAACTTACTTGTCTACCTACAACTTGACCTGTCTACCTACAACTTACTTGTCTACCTACAACTTGCCTGTCTACCTACAACTTACTTGTCTACCTACAACATGCCTGTCTACCTACAACTTACTTGTCGACCTACAACTTGCCTGTCCACCTACAACTTGCCTGTCTACCTACAACTTACTTGTTTACCTACAACTTGCTTGTCTACCTACAACTTACTTGTCTACCTACAACTTACTTGTCTACCTACAACTTTCCTGTCTACCCACAACTTGCCTGTCTACCTACAGCTTACTTGTCTACCTACAACTTGCCTGTCTACCTACAACTTGCCCGTCCACCTACAACTTACTTGTCTACCTGCAACTTACTTGTCTATCTACAACTTACCTGTCTACCTACAACGTGCCTGTCTACCTACAACTTACCTGTCTACCTACAACTTACCTGTCTACCTACAACTTACGTGTCTACCTACAACTTGCCTGTCTACCTACAACTTACTTGTCTACCTACAACTTACTTGTCTACCTACAACTTGCCTGTCTACCTACAACTTGCCTGTCTACCTACAACTTGCCTGTCTACCTACAGCTTGCCTGTCTACCTACAACTTACTTGTCTACCTACAACTTACTTGTCTACCTACAACTTACGCGCCTACCTACAACTTACGTGTCTACCTACAACTTACGTGTCTACCTACAACTTGCCTGTCTACCTACAACTTGCCTGTCTACCTACAACTTGCTTGTCTACCTACATCTTACTTGTCTACCTAAAACTTGCCTGTCTACCTACAACTTACTTGTCTACCTACAACTTGCCTGTCTGCCTACAACTTACTTGTCTACCTACAACTTGCCTGTCTACCTACAACTTACTTGTCTACCTACAACTTACTTGTCTACCTACAACTTGCCTGTCTACCTACAACTTGCCTGTCTACCTACAACTTAGTTGTCTACCTACAACTTACTTGTCTACCTACAACTTGCCTGTCTACCTACAACTTGCCGCTGTTTACCCACATCTTGCCTGTCTGCCTACAACCTACCTATTTTCTCGTCTGCCTCCTCGCCTACCTACCAGCGGTCCCTAAGAGAAAAACCAACCCTAGACATTAAACACAACACATGGCACAAGCCCTACCACTCTATCACGAAAACCTCTTGAAACAGAAACACACACAGCTACACCACTCCACAACCTGATGGGCTCTCGATACCATTAGCTTGAAATCACTTTATTGAATCCAACAGTACATTAGCTTGAAACCACTTTATTGAATCCAACACTGCCTTTCTAAACCCTCATATTTCAGCTCAGTATAACATTTCCAATACATATAATACCCACATAACAAAACGAGATTAACTTCAAAACTGACGAAAGAGTAGGATTGATAAATCCATAGGCAATGATTAGCACTCATAGAAGAGTTAATTCTTTTAATAAAACTAATGTTTTCCCCATGCTGTGTTCGCGTTTTCTGTCTCTGATCTTTTTTCGTTGATTTGTGTTCCGGCTGATTTGTCAATATATACATGTTGCTTTTCATTAACTTGTATAATGTCTTTAAACAACAACAAAAATCTTAAAAGTCGATATGATCGACTTTCATTGCACCGGGTTTTAAACCAAATGGCTCAGTCTCTTCCCGCAGGGTGACCTGCCGAAAGCGTCGCACAAAGCACGAACACCGCAGCTTTATTAACGACCACCAGGAGTCTCCGAGAAAAATGAACTCGTGAGCCTGAGGAATTATGTAAGGCTGCCTGGCCAGTGCAGACGCCACGAACTGTGCAGGTTTGGGTTTTCTTTTCGCCCCCGACAGAAAAAATCCACACCTTAGCGACGATTTGAACCCGGCTTTCTAGCCACTCGGCCAGCTGCTCCTCTACAAGAGATGGACAACAAATAACGATGTAAAGCTAAATTAACTTCAACATTTCGTTCAATAAAACATTTTTTTTGGCATATCCTATTTACAGGACATCGCTGTCAACACCAGTATTTAACTGCTGTTGTTGATGTCTTTACGTTTACGTTAGTTTGCCATTGCTTTCTGAACGACCGGCTCCCATACCAACACGCTAAAACCCAGTGCGACGTGATCTGCTGCCAAATCGGTCGCAGCTGTGTTTCGAACTCGGGTAAGCGGGCTCACGAATCGCGTCCGTAAGCCCTTAACCAGGAAGTTCGGCCAATAAAACATACTACAATAAAAAGATATCAATTGCAAAGAGAAAAAGAGCGTTGAAGTGCTACATAGAACCTGTACTTTTGTATGGATGTGAAATGTGGACGATGAACAGACAAGCTGAAAAACATAATGGCAGTAGAGATGTGGCATCTGAGTAAAATGCAAAGAATACCATGGACAAACAGAAAAACCAATGAACAAGTCATACGAGAAGCAAATGTGAACCGTAAATTGATTAGAGAAATTAGACATAGACAGTCAAATTATGTTGATCACATTATAAGAAGAAATAAACTAGAGAATTTGGTGACAACTTGCAAAATTGAGGGGAGAAGAACCAGGGGAAGACATAGAAGTAATTACCTGGATGGGTTGGCCACGTGGCATGAGCGAGACAAGAACACTGAGCTGATCCACGACTCTGGTGATCGAGTGAGGCGGCGAAACATGACCGCCCACGCTTATCAGCATGATAAATGAACCAAGCTCATCAAACAATCAGATGACATATAGTTATGGGGACATACAGATGTATAGTTATATAGACATATATAGTTATATAGACATATAGTTATGGGGACGCCCGTATGTTGCCGGGGCCCTTACGGGAAGCAAAGAATAGTAACACTGTTGCCTACCATGCATGTCGTAAGAGGCGACTAAGGAGGCTTTGGACTGAGACTTAGTCTACAGTCTATTGGGACTTCCGGTCCCCAACATGGCGGATAGGCATTTAAACCGTTAAGGCCTCTGGAGCGTTTACGCTTGTGGCTATGGTTTGCATTCGCATTTTCCTCATGTTGGACTGGTAGTGTATGGGTCTGTCGCCCTGCTATTGAGTGAGTGCGTGGCGCGACACTGTGAGCTGTGAATTTCGCGTGGAATGCTTTTACATCTGTTCGCAGTTTGTATCGTGAACTGCATGTTCGGAACGATGACGGCCGGCTGTTGCTAGTTTGACTGGTTTGCCTTTTCGGTTCACGAGTGCATTTTTCAGGAGACTCCTGGGAGTCTCGCTGGAGCTACGGAGTTCGTGCTTTGTGCGGCGCTTTCGGCGGGTTGCCCTGCGAAAAGAGACCGAGCCATATGGGAAAAACCCGGGTCAATGAAGTCTTTCTGGTTAATGTCGTTTCCATCTACAGTGAACTGTATTTCTGGTGGAGGACTTTTGTGTTGGCATTCTGGCGACGGCATTATGCACAGTGTACCTGTGCGGGCTGTTGGCTTGCCGATACTCCTGTCTATTCCATTGTTCACATAGGGCAGCGAGGAGCATTCTGTGTGATATTCACTGGGACAGGAACTGAGCATAATGGGGATGAGCCGTTGCTGTGAATTTGGAACCGTGACTAACTAACTGACTAACTAGCATAATTATGGGGAGTCGTGATCGCCAATGTCTACTCCAGAGATTATTTAGTTAATTGCGATGCAATGTTTCGTCAAGCCTGTGGCTCTGTACATGCGACTTCCACAAGCTTCGTTTGCTTTCCCTAGACTTTGACTGTCCCCAGTCTACCTACAACTGTCTTTGACTGTCCCCAGTCTACCTACAAGGCAGCAGGTTTGTGTCTCTCTTTATCTGGCTTCTACCCCTTGACCTGTCCGACATGGGAGACCCTACCTTTATCTGGCTTCTACCCCTTGACCTGTCCGACATGAGAGACCCTACCTTTATCTGGCTTCTACCCCTTGACATGTCCGACATGGGAGACCCTACCTTAATCTGGCTTCTACCCCTTGACATGTCCGACATGAGAGATCCTACCTTTATCTGCAAGACCGCCGGCGTCGCTCTTGGGGTCACTTGAACATGCCAGCCCCTCTACCACATCAAGGTTTCGAATCTCATGGCGTGGGGCAAGGGGTGATTAATTTTCAGCATTGACATGGACTCCAGGGTAAACCCACTTAAAATCGGTGCCACAAATGTCTAACGATATAAAGGCGTCCGACTTGATAGTAACAACATCATGCCTACAATTGCCGTTTGGTCTACAAAAATATGTTCTATAGTGCGTTCACAAATGTTTGCCCTCATTCGCGTTCAATTATTTCTTGCAAAGTATCTGTTGCATGTTTATGAAAATGTTGCTGCCGCCTTATGTTTACCCCCACCCGAAGAATATATCTTTGATAGCTCCAAAGGCAATTGAAATCATGGAAATAGTAGACATTTCTTCGATGTTTTGGCGAAAATGTATTTACAGTAATGCACGTTAATTCTGGTAACAACGCAAGGCATATCCGTTCCAGTGTGTGATGTACTTCTCATAAGGATATTCCCGTGCACCACGGAGAATATTCAGTATTAAAGACTGATGTTTCTATGTGAAGATGTAATACATTTCATAATATGCACTTCATCTCTGACCCGTAAATTATATACCGCATATAAACAAACATTGAGATCTGCTGTAAATTTCCAGAACAGACATTTTTGTTGGGTGTACATAATGATAAGGTTATATATTAAATCTCATTTTCCCTAACTTTATTACTGAGTTATGGCTTTTTAAACGGGGCCAAACATTTGTTAACGCACTATTGCACCATATACCAAGTGCATCTTTAGCGTGAACAGGTTCCTCTATTGAATTGGCTATTTGGAATATACCCTTATCCCCCCAAGGTGTATACAAATACTCTCTGTTATACTTTACTTAATTCAGGAAATGTCTTCCTTCTGTTACTTACATCATCATCATCATCATCATCATCATCATCATCATCATCATCATCATCATCATCATCATCATCATCATCATCATCATCATCATCATCATCATCATCATCATCATCATCATCATCATCATCATCATCATATGCTGGCGTAGGCGTTCATGACTCTTCACAGATTATTATTATTTTGTTGTTGTTGCTGTGGATCAACTCTGCTGACACCATTCCTCCATGCCACTGTCTCGGTCCATCCAGCATAATTTCTTTTTATCAACCTCTGCCTCTCTTCCCATTGATTCTTTCTGGTTGTCACGATATTCTTCAAAGCTTCACTTCTGGTCACATGACCAAAGAAATCTGTTTGTCTCTTTCTTATTGTATATAATGTTCTAGTTTCATTAGCCTCTTTCAGGCAATCATTGTTAGTTGCTCTGGCAGTCCAAGGAATTTACATCATTAGTCTCAAGAACCACATCTCTGTTGCTTCTAAGTTCGTCATTTGCATTCCAAGATTCACTGCCATACAGTAAAACAGGCTCTATATAGCATTTTAGCACTCTCTTTGATTTCTCTTCAAGGATAGTGACTTATTGCATAAGATATATATCATTTTCTGAAATGCACCTATTCTGTTCTTAATCTTTGTCGTGCACCATCCATTTGATGTTATAAATTTCCCTAGGTATTTACAAATATTCAACTGATTTTCCCTTCCATTTCACATTGTTAACTCACCTTTTTTTTAAAAATATCACAATTATTACTGCTTTCTTGATATTCAAGAAAAGTCCTTTCTTTGTACACTCTGCTACTACAAAGTCCTACAATATTACTTACTTAGTCAGGAAATGTCTTCCTTCAGTTACTTCATCTTCATCATCAAGTGCCATGCCCACTGGCGTTCATGACTCTCCACAGATTTCGATCTTTGGTGTTGTGTATCAACTCTGCTGATGATATTCCTCTATGCCACCGTCTCAGTCCGTCCAGCATCATTCCTCTTGGTCTGCCTCTCTTCCCCCTCAATCTTTCCAGTTGTCACGATGTTCTCCAATGCCTCTCTTCTCATCACATGACCAAAGAAAGCCGTTACTTAAGGTCAGTAAAATAAGAAAAGGTTCATTGTACGCGTCTATGGCGCGTTGACGATATCTGGGCAATATCCATATTTGTATAGGGTGTATGTATAATGACTGTGAAGTGTTTGAAAATATTGCCGGTCCAAGTTTTGTATCGTACGGTTGTATGTTTTGTCGTACGGTAGCTCAGTCATATCTGACTAAGATCCTATACCAGTGTGGGCGGAAGAGCTAGTTAACCAGTCTTAAGGAATCCCTGTAAACGGCAAGCTCGGCCATTCCTGAACACCTACTAAATTGTGATAATACACTTAACGAAGAAAAGATGATTTCGTTTCATATATTGTATCCAACGAACAATAATCAATTTATCAAATATACCAAGCAATTAAAGATATTAGCAATTAGGAAGGTTCCAGTCAATTTTGTGCAGACAGAAAGACTTCATTTTGAATTTGCGATTAACGTGAGGATAACAAATGCGCCACATTGAAAACATTACCAGGTATTATGTGTAGCGTTTTAGTGCTAAAGAATTGTTCATGTCAGCACTTCATGCGATATATAACACTGCAATATGGACTTGATGAGATGCAGAGAAATATGCCTGGCAATTCTTCTTCTTCTTTTGTGATCCATTATTTTCTTTGTGCGTCTATTCCAGCATGAATCACAGACAAGAGGCTGTATGGCATCTATTGTAGTGCGTAGATGTCTGATTTCTAGTCCCGTGGCTCTCGGGCCAACATTTTCCGACTTCGACGGTTGAGGTTTCTTTTCTGGATTA
>JACEFZ010008496.1:65000-87500 GCA_014155875.1 Cepaea nemoralis
TATGTCTGTCTTTCTTTCTTCGATTTCAGACTTTCTGTTTGTCTGACTTTGTTTCTGTCTGTCTGTCTGTAATATTTGTCTGCCTATCTGATTATCTATTCTGTCTGTCTGTAATATTTGTCTGCCTATCTGATTATCTATTCTGTCTGTTTGTCTGTAATATTTGTCTGCCTATCTGATTATCTATTCTGTCTGTCTGTCTGTAATATTTGTCTGCCTATCTGATTATCTATTCTGTCTGTCTGTCTGTCTGTAATATTTGTCTGCCTATCTGATTATCTATTCTGTCTGTCTGTCTGTAATATTTGTCTGCCTATCTGATTATCTATTCTGTCTGTCTGTCTGTAATATTTGTCTGCCTATCTGATTATCTATTCTGTCTGTCTGTCTGTAATATTTGTCTGCCTATCTGATTATCTATTCTGTCTGTTTGTCTGTAATATTTGTCTGCCTATCTGATTATCTATTCTGTCTGTCTGTCG
Organism: Cepaea nemoralis; assembly: GCA_014155875.1. NCBI lineage: Eukaryota > Metazoa > Mollusca > Gastropoda > Stylommatophora > Helicidae > Cepaea > Cepaea nemoralis. The sequence continues at coordinate 65,483 of JACEFZ010008496.1, forward strand.
TTAATTGTTTGTTTGTGTCTTTCAATGGACTGATGTTTGCGTGTGGATTAGCTTTCCCTATTACCAGTGTCCCTCGCCATCAAACGAACTCACTCCGACATCTGGGGTACTTGTAATTTAATTCCCCAATTCAAAGTCGAGAAATCTACATTTTAGTCCAACTGACAGATTTAGGGGTTGAAACGGCTATCTTGGCTTCAGCACAAAGGAAGTTTAAAAGCATGAGCTCTTGTCTATTCGGCCGTGCTGACCTCCAAACAGAAATTGTGTCATAATAAAACAAGTATGAAAGCGATATGATTGATTGATTGATTGATTGCTTGATTTAGGAACCGACATCACAGCATTCGGGGTATACCCATAAGCGCTCCGTCCCCATCCTCAGCAGCCAGCGAAGAGTTCCAACACCAATAGTTCCAGTAGCAATCTGATTATATGTCCGTCTCGCCTTTCCTCTGAGTGTCGAGCGGGTGGTGGTGTGTGTGTGAGTGGTGGTGGTGGTGTGTGCGTGCGTGTGTGTGTGTGTGTGTGTGTGTGTGTGTGTGTGTGTGAGTGGATTGAGGATGTATAGGTGGTTATGGAGATGTATGTGTGTGGGTAGGGAGATGTCAGTTGGTGGGGATGTGTGTGTATGGTTTGGGGATGTGTGAGTGGGTGCGCGATGTGTGGGCTGGTTGGGGATGTGTGTGTGTGTGGGTGGGGAATATGTGGTCGATGGAGGTGTGGTTTGGGGAAGGGTGGTTGGGGGTGTGGGTGGGTGGATAGAGGATGGGTATGTGGGTTAGGATGTGTATGTGGTGGGCGCGGGATGTGTGGGTTGGTGGGGAATGTTTGTGTGGGTGGTGAGTGTGCGTGTGTTGGAGAATCGGTGAGGTCAGTGTGTGTTGGTGGGGGATTGTTGGAGGGGGATGGGTTGGTTGGTGGGGTATGTATGTGTCCCTGGGTGTGTGTGGGTGTGGGTGGGGATGTGTGTGGGTGGGGTGATGTGTGGGTGGGGTGATGTATGGGTAGGTGGGAGATGGGCCTCATAACATGGTAATTTGCATTGTTTATGTTTACAACATTCATTTCACAATGTTTTTTTTCTTTCCACGTGAATGTACAATGCACTTGATGAACGAAAGATGAGTGATTGGAAGGGCCGAATGAAAGAAGGGCCTGCGTGCCCAATTTGTGACCCTTTTAAAATAAAGTTGATTTGATTGTATTTGATTCTTGCCAGACTATGGTGATCCATTTGCTCCTCCGAGGTGTACACGTGCTCCCACAAGGCCGCAACCACGTCTGCCTTGTCATGCATCAATACGCCACAAAGTTTTACCGAACCAGCCAATCTGTCCGCCTGTTCATTCCCCAGAACACCGGCATGTCCCGGAGAAAATATCCAGACGATGCTTGCCACCCGTGACCTCCGAAGCGAAACAAACCATTCTGCACGAAGCCTGCCTGTCCTCACCCTCCTCAGCATGCTTTCTGAGTCAGTTACAATCACAATGTGTGTATGTATCGTGTTCTCTATCCAGCGGAGAGCTGCACTGACCGCCTCCATCTCCATTCTTAAGCTAGATGTTGTGGTGAAAACGAAATAGAGAACACAAACAAGAGGAGATCGTTGAAAATCTCTCACGGACGTAACGATTTACACAACAACTATGCAATATATTGATAGCTTGATAACACAATTATAAAATATATCTGTTGAATTTATAACCATCTTCTTCTTCTTCTTCTTCTCCTTCTTCTTCTTCTTCTTCTTCTTCTTCTTCTTCTTCTTCTTCTTCTTCTTCTTCTTCTTCTTCTTCTTCTTCTTCTTCTTCTTCTTCTTCTTCTTCTTCTTCTTCTTCTTCTTCTTCTTCTCCTTCTTCTTCTTCTTCTTCTTCTTCTTCTTCTTCTTCTTCTTCTTCTTCTTCTTCTTCTTCTTCTTCTTCTTCTTCTTCTTCTTCTTCTTCTTCTTCTTCTTCTTCTTCTTCTTCTCCTTCTTCTTCTTCTTCTTCTTCTTCTTCTTCTTCTTCTTCTTCTTCTTCTTCTTCTTCTTCTTCTTCTTCTTCTTCTTCTTCTTCTTCTTCTTCTTCTTCTTCTTCTTCTTCTTCTTCTTCTTCTTCTTCTTCTTCTTCTTCTTCTTCTTCTTCTTCTTCTTCTTCTTCTTCGTTCTTCTTTTGAATACTATCTACTCCTCGTTTTGTGGTGATTCATTTAATTCTGTATTGTAGTTCCCCTTATTCAAGTGTTAATCAATACCTTCCCTCAACTGCTACCAAATATTTTCAATTTCGTCTTCGTAGTCTGTCCAGTTTTTGTTGATGTTTACAGCCCGTGTTTTATTATTGATTACACGTTAACCGTTTGATTTTGAGTTTATATGTACATTTCCGTGTAGTGTTTGTCATGTAGTTGTTTCGGTTTGTGTGTGTGTGTTTTTCTGTGCTGTCGAATGCTTTGTACGCAACGTCAATTTTTTTTTACTTGTTATCGTGTTCTAGTCATGCTTACCGTCTACTTCTCGTTTTTTTTTAAAAATTGGTTTTTGGTGGAGAAAGGAATGTTTTGTTGTGTGATTGTTTTGGGTTGTTAGGTGGAATAAGGAATGTTTTGTGTGTGTGTTTTTGTGGTGTTAGGTGGAGAATGGAATGTTGTGTGTGTGTTTATTTTCGGGTGTTAGGGAAGAAAGGGATGTTGTGTGTGTGTGTGTGTGTGTGTGTGTGTGTGTGTGTGTGTGTGTGTGTTTTGGGGTGTTAGGTGTAGAAAGGAATGGTGTGTGTGTGTGTGTGTGTGTGTGTTCTGGGATTTTAGGTGGAGAAAAAAATATTGTATGTTTGTGTATTTTGGTGTGTTAGGTGGAGAAAGGAAGGTTGTGTATTTGCGTTTAGGGGTTTTAGATGGAGAAAGGAATTTTCGTGTGGAATGGCTTGTCGTTTCAGAGGTCAAAGATTGTAAGAATTGTATGGATTGTCTGCCGTATTCATGCGGGTGTGCTGGAGAAGGAACAGGCTGATAGGCTGGCAGGGAATGCACCTCTTGGTGGTAGATTACCTATGGAGAAGACAGAAGTGGTCGAGCGCATATGGGACAAGGTGGAAACAGCGGTGGAATAGCCTGACCACTTGTAAGTGGAGATAATGATATGACGAACCGGATAAGAAAGATGAACTGAATGAAGAATCAAAAAGTTTGTAACAGGCCATGCGCAAGGCTGGTACAGATGAAGTCACAGCAGTTATCGGTATCATTGTCAAGAACTTCAATTCTAACAGACAGAAACTGAAGCAGAGGTACCAGGAACTGGTTAACCAAAATCTGATTGTCACAATGTTCTTAATAATAACTGAGTGACATGGTCGATGTCTAGGGCTCAATGTTCCTTGTATGTCACTATGGAGTGTAAGTTGAGCTAGCCACCTGTCTCACAATGCAACTCACCCCAGTAGTACACATCCACCAGTCAGTGAACAAGATTGATTTGGCGCACATATTCCTTTAATACAGACAGAACACGGACACACGGAACATATTTCTATATCCAGAACACAATGTAATCCACAGAATAACCATATCCTCCTCACAACTTAATCAGCGCACATCATTGCCTTCTCACGGCCTTATTAATCTCAAATGTACACGACAGTTATCCAGCTACTATCCACGGCTAGACCTCACACAACACAACCCACACACTGGGTATAGGCCTTCACTAACTATCCAATCCACTCTGGGTTTTGGCCTCCATTCAAACTTGAGAGAACAACCCCACACAGCACGAAGCTCTGTAATTAACTCCCCACACGATCCGACCCAAGTCGGTCTAAGCTTCATCTGTCCTCTGTCAATGTTTTCCACTCTCTTTTATGTCCCCTAACTTCACACACCACTAAACTGTCTTTCACCCCGTCCACCCTGGGGTTCTGCACCCACCCTCACCATTATTTCTCAGGGTTGGTTGTTTTTCTCGTAGCCCGGTCACTCACCTCACTGTCTCCCACTTTCGTCTATTCTTTCTCATGCCCGGTCATTTGTTTATGTACTAGCACGGTCATTCTCCTTAATGTCAGTGAACCCAGGCATATGTCATTACCCCCTCCTCAAAAGAAAACATAGTTTTCCAATGTTGGGAGACTAATCCTTATCAAATATGTGACCCAGACATATTGCCTGGGTAGCCCTAAGTATGGCTCCATCTCACTTTAGGTACCACACTAACTAATATATCAAATACTCATAGTAAACTCCCATATTCCCTACACATCAATACCAACAACTTTCCATCTTGTGTATCAATGCGTGAACTAATACATCACATAATAATAAACAAATCATAGGAAACATAATATCTGTGTACCTGCAGGTCTATTAATATCTTCACGACCACCCAAAATTATTTGTGTACCGACCCTATATAAGGTGGTTCTGTTCTTGTATTAACCATCCTCTGATTCCTGTCGATGCTGTATCTACCTTTCATGTACCCATGACTCATGGTACCTATACTTTTACAACACCTGTATGCTATCCCTAACCCTGGATCAGTGATGTCGCGACCACTCTTTTGGACTGACTTACATTTTCTATCTGCGTCTTGCACCGTTACACTGGAGTCTCTGTTTAGTTTGACCTCTTTATTCAATCTTGGCCCATATACCTGGCACCCTGCTCTCTGCTGCATACGCCTTATACCTATGTGCCCTGCACATACAATATCCTGAACTGATCTAGTATATCGGTCACTACGTGCTAAGGGTACTCCTACTTGCCCACGTGCAGTTCCGCCATCTGAAAACCGGCGAGTAAGAACATTGTTCTTCCTCTCGAAGCACCATCTACCCTTCTTTGACTGCCTATTTTCTACTCTACTACACCCTTGGAAACATTTGTCCTGAGTAGTATCTTGTCTCTTGGATTCCCTAAAACTATATTTGGGATCCATTCTCACATGCTCTACTGTACTACCCTTTTCCTCAGTACCTATGTCTACTTCAAGTGCCTCTTCTACTTCGGCTATACTCTCTAATTTAGGTTTTCTTTTGGTAACTACTTCGTTACTGCTTACACTATGTTTTTGGTCCCATTAAACGACTTCCTCTTCTGTACGATCTTTAACTCCTGTCACATTTCCTATGATGAGATCCGCCACTGGTGAGTCTAGCACACACGCTGTCACTCTTCCTGTGATATATGGTGTTTTCACTGTTATTACGGCTACTGGGTAGGAATTCTACTGTCCCGTTAAATGTTATGCATCTAATCTTTCTCCCTGCGTACTCCGAGGGATGAATTAAACTTTTTCTAACCCCGATAGACGTACATCCGGAATCCCTAATTGTTAATGCTGGCCTATCATTAACGAATCCATGGTGCAGCTTCAGACTTCCTCCTTCATGCACTGCTGATCCTGCTTTAACTGTGTGACCACATATTAAGACCGGCTGACTGTCTTTTTCAAAAAGAGGTTTACATCCCTCACAACTCTCATTGTTAAATGTCTCAATCGCTTGGGCTGCATGAGCGTGCTCTGTTTCCCCGCCCGTACATTGATAGCTGACGTGCCCCTTTTTTTTACATTTAAAACAGATGATCTCCTTCCTTCCGTTACTCGTTGGCCCACTGGCTGGTTGCACATCACACTCTGCTGCCTTGTGTCTCCAGCTGCCACAATTCCAACATCCGGCATAACTATTTGGACGTCTCTGAAAATTCCCCCTTTGTATGGGTAACGTCCTGCTCTGCCAAAATGGTTGCCACGGAAACCATTGTCTTTAGGTTCTTGTTCCTCATATCTTTGTGTTAAATCTACACATTTTGATCTCGGTCTAATAACTGTATTCTGATCCTGTTTCGTCCGCTGCACAGACTATTTCCTCACTCATGTGTCTACCAATAGAACTATTTGGATGTGCAGTCATGTAATTTTGCCCTAACTGAGACATTGTGTCTATGTCCTTTGGTTTACGTTCTTCAAAGAAAGCCACTAAGTTTGTATTGCATGAAGATACTACTTTGTCTCTTAACATTAAATCCACTAATCTATTAAAATCTTTTCCAACCTCTGCCAGCTCCATCCATTTATTAAATGTGTTCTTCACTGTATTGACAAAATCTGTAAAATCCTGATTTGTCTCTGGCCCTAATTGTCTAAACTTTGTTCTGTATCCATGCTCAGTTAGTTGGAACTTTGTAAGCAAACGTTGACGCAAAATAGTGTAGTTGTTTCTTTCTTCCAAAGGTAAATTAAACATGGTATCTAGGGCCTTACCCGTCAGAAACTCGCCCAGTCGCATAGCATATTCTCCTTCTGGAATGCCTAGAGTTTTCACAGATGCTTCGAATCTCGACAGATAAGCTTCAAGATTCTCCCGGTCCGTAAAATATGGCAGTTTTAGTCTCTGTGACGACTGCGAAGTTCTTCTGCCTTCCTCACTTTGACCCTTAGATGATAGTTCTAGTTTTCTTAGTGCAACCGCCTTCTCAATCTCAAAACTGATACTTTTGTTTTTCCATTTCTAGTTTCACTTCTCTCTCTCTCTCTCTCTCTCTCTCTCTCTCTCTCTCTCTCTCTCTCTCTCTCTCTCTCTCTCTCTCTCTCTCTCTCTCTCTCTCTCTCTTCCTGTAGATGCTTGTTTTCCATTTCAGCCTGTCTGTGTTCTCTCTCCGCTAACTTTTCTTCCTGTCGGCGTTTGGCCTCGAGTTCAGCCTGTCTCTGTTCCCTGTCTGCTAACTTTTCTTCCTGTAGGCGTTTGGACTCGAGTTTAGCCTGTCTCTGTTCTCTGTCAGCCTGTTTTTGATCTCTTTCCCATTGATTATATTCTTTCATTTTTGCTTCTGCAAACTCCTGTAACTCTTTACCCTTCAGGCCTAACCGTTCACCTGCTTCAATATATTCAATTAAAGTAGGCATCTTGTACTTGTAGACACGTTGCTGTCTGTTAGCCAACTATAAATGTAAAGACTCTGCTACTAGTCTTTGTGTACCTTCCCTAAGCACACCACCACTCACTGTGTACGTAACTTCGTAGTGCTAATAATATCACTCTGTACTCACCCAGTCACTCTACAAGCACTAGGTAGTGAGGGGGAATATTACCTATACTCCCTCGTATATATATAACAAATCGCTGTAAAAATTTCCGGAAATATATATATACAAAGGAATGATTGATGCACACTAAATGATGTCTATAATAAGCTAGACGCGCAAGCTGAGTACACGTAGACGATGATCACAAACAAATAAACCACAGTAACATCCACAAGCTTGTGTGGGACGACCACAGTGCGCGTAATATATATATATATATATATATATATATATATATATATATATATATATATATATATATATATATATATATATATATATATATAACACTGACAAGGACCACTAGACAGTAGATATGACGAAAGTTCACAATAATACCTGTATCCGAAGACCAAATGTCATATGTAAATATAACGAAAAGAAAAAGGAAAGTATAACATCAAAATATACACAGATCTGACGTTAGACACAAAAAAGGCACGGTATATAATCCGGGACCTAACACTGCGTCACTGCAGAACCAAACAAACCGACCTTTCGATTTACTTCCCAGAAAATATATGGTGCACCTAAGAAAATTACTTTTTGCCCTGTCTCACGACCTTCGCGAAACAACACAAAAATATCCTACTCCTGACAAACACTGGACCACATACAAATAATTACGTAACACCCGAAAACAATATACACGTCGATGAGAGCAAACAAAATGTCCAAATGGTTGGCCGGCAATAATGTGCTTATTAATCAGTCGCCAAAAGTTCTGAGTTTGATTTTACTAGTTTTCCACAATAGACTGGAAAGTTCTGTTGGTTAATACTCCGAAATGTCTACGACGCTAGATTCCAAAACGACTTATTGTTTTGTTGAGTGGTTACTTAATTTCACGTTGTGATCACAAGTTCAAACTGTCGGAAAAGTTGAAGGTAATATCCAAAATGTTCTGTCTCGACACCGTCCGTAACGTTATTTTACTTTGCTTGCAGAGCTGGTTCCTGATTGTATAATGTATGTTATGGATACAACAAAAGAAATGGCAGCAAATGTCCAGCACTTTAACTCTTTATAGTAAGTCCTTTTTGACAACTGTATGCGACCACGCTTGCGATGACGACGCGTAATTATTCGTTGTAGAATTATTTGCTCATGACAGGGTAATGGTAACAAAGGGATTTCAACAAAAGATGAACACAAAGTCTGGTTTTTGTCCAAAACAACTTGTTTTGTTCATTCGCGATTCATCTTCACGCTACATTAGTCATCTTGACCACAATAGGCCGTGGAAATTTCCTGAGTACCTTCGCTCCTTGACAACCCGACTCACACTGTGAACTCAATTTCACTTTATCACCGTTAGTGGAAAAATTCTCAGTAAACACTTTCCACACAACCTACCCTACCCCAACACGGCTGCTCTTTTAACTCCGTGGAAAATCACACTTTACACCGACATCACCCGGCTGGCCCCTGCTGAGGTTTTCTTTTTATTTTTAACCATTAACCCGCACCAACTCTGGCTGCGGTAGGGGTGCTGTTACTACCCCCGTCAGTCACCTCTCCGTCGAATCAGCAACTGTCTATTCTGTCTGTTTTACAATTCCTCGTACCTCTCCCCTCCCCGAGAGAGTTTATCGTCGCCTTGCGACCTGTAGTGACCTTCTCGCGAACTGTCTGTTATGTTTGGTGTTCAATCCTGTCTTCGTCACACCCACACACACCTGTCAGGATATCGTCCAGCTAGTATCGTAGCGCCGACTTTTCTGTGCCGTGTCTTCTCCATGCGCGCTGTTTTTGATGTGTCGTGGTGGCCTTTCGTGAACTGTCTGTGTCAATTCTCCGACACCTTTGAAACGACGTCGTCTGCAGGATACCTCAGTTTCGTTTTGATAAAATTACAGCTGTAATCAGGTGCTCAACGAATGTCTTTAAATTTAATAATAATATCCTCTCTACTCGAAGAGTCCACATATAAAAGGAATGAAACCCCTGTAGATATGGCACCGTGTTCTTTGACCGGAGAACCTCCCAGATAATGTCACAATGTTCTTAATAATAACTGAGTGAGATGGTCGATGTCTAGGGTTCAGTGTTCCTTGTATGTCACTATGGAGTGTAAGTTGAGCTAGCCACCTGTCTCACAATGCAACTCACCCCAGTAGTACACATCCATCAGTCAGTGAACAAGATTGATTTGGCGCACATAATCCTTTAATACAGACAGAACACGGACAAACGGAACATATTTCTATATCCAGAACACAATGTAATCCACAGAATAACCATATCCTCCTCACAACTTAATCAGCACACATCATTGCCTTCTCACGGCCTTATTAATCTCAAATGTACACGACAGTTATCCAGCTACTATCCACGGCTGGACCTCACACAACACAACCCACACACTGGGTATAGGCCTTCACTAACTATCCAACCCACTCTGGGTTTTGGCCTCCATTCAAACTTGGGAGAACAACCCCACACAGCACGAAGCTCTGTAATTAACTCCCCACACGATCCGACCCCAAGTCGGTCTAAGCTTCATCTGTCCTCTGTCAATGTTTTCCACTCTCTTTTATGCCCCCTAACTTCACACACCACTACACTGTCTCTCACCCCGTCCGCCCTAGGGTTCTGCACCCACCCTCACCATCATTTCTCAGGGTTGGTTGTTTTTCTCGTAGCCCGGTCACTCACCTCACGGTCTCCCACTTTCGTCTATTCTTTCTCATGCCCGGTCACTTGTTTATATACTAGCACGGTCATTCTCCTTAATGTCAGTGAACCCAGGCATATGTCACTGATCAAAGACTTGAAATCTGAGTTGAGGGGGGATTCTGAACAAGCTCTCCTGGCCTTGATGAATAAATCTGCAGAGTTTGACGCTTATTGTCTGCATGAAACTGTCAATGATGCTAACAGAGATGATTCCTTCCTGATTGGCTCTATTTGCTCAAAGAACAAAAATGAGCTTCGGAATGTCAAAGATATATATGTATATATATATATATATATATATATATATATATATATATATATATATATATATATATATATATATATTCTCTCCTGCCACTGACCAGTTACCAACAATGACGGTTAGGCATAGGGTCCTTCAGGCCAAATGGTACTTGAGAGTTACCGCAGACAGGGATCACCCGCTGCATGCAGCAATGGATATGGTCAAGGGTCATAGACTAAGACTAGGCAGGTCCTGGATGATACAGGAAGAACTTTCTATACGTCAGGAGACCATCAATCGTGAAAGAGAGTAGGTTGACGTTCCGGAAGACATGACGGACTGGCACAATGTAATAATAACACTGGGTCTTGAGTGCAGAGAATGGGCAGCGGGCCGCACAGAGTTTGAAGTGCAACAGCTGATCCAGAGTAACACACATCAAGGTGACATAGTCATCTACACCGATGGGTCAGTGGTGAGAAACAGACGTAGTGGCTGGGGCTTTATTGCAAAGACTAATGGACGAGTCTTGCAAAAGGAGAGTCTGGCATATGAGACTACGACATCCAGCATGAGAATGGAGGTGGAGGCAGTAACAGCGGCATTCCGGTGGCTAGAGGAGACTACTGCAACACACGTTGTATTCATTACGGATTCAAAGAGTCTGCTTAGTAAGGTGGAGAAAGGAATGTTTCGTGTGGAATGGCTCTAGTCGCTTCAGAGGTCACAAACTGTGAGAATTGTATGGATATTTTGCGCTGGCCATGCGGGTGTACGGGGGAATGAACAGGCTGATAGGCTAGCAAGGAATGCACCTCTTGGTGGTATTTTGCCTATGGACAAGGGGGAGGTGGTCGTGCGCTTGTAGGACCAGGTGGAGAAGACGGAGGAACAGATTGAGAGCCCATATGTGGAAAGAATGAGATTGCGAGGGATCGGCAGGGATTCTGGAAGAATCTCAAAACTGAGAGGGAAGACCAGGAGAACTTTAAATCAGATAGCGGTGGGAACGATTAGTAGTATGACTCTTCGCTGGCTGCTGAACGAGGGAACGGAGCGCGTATGGGAATGTCCTGAGTGCAGTGATGTACTTAGCTCATGACTCATTCTCGTGTTTTGGTGATTCATTCATTGCTTCTTTTTTTTTTTCGTTGTTGTTGATGGAAATACGTCACACATGATGCGGGTCAAAGGGCGTGCACTTATTTACGGTTTACTTCCTCTGTCATCTCCGTGGCGAAGGCGTTACAGACGCAGTTCGTAATCTCTCATCCCGTGTTAGAAACACAGCTGAGGGCGATTTGGCAGCAGACCGCCTCACGTTGGTTTCCATACTATGTTACGAGTGCCGGTCGTTACAAAAAGCAATGGTAACCTACTGAATTTAAACTTGCCAAGAAATCACAAACAGCCAAAAATATGCTGTGTTGACTGCGACGCCCCGTAAAGGATATGAAACTAACCTTTTAAAAACTTCTTCTATACAGATTGAAATATCTAGGTACATGGATAACATCAGATGAAAGATGCATCACTGAGATACAGAGCAGAATCCACCCATCATGTTTTGCCATCTCACTAGATCACCAGAGTCGTGGATCAGCTCCATGTTTCTGTCTCGACCATGCTACATGGCCAAGCCATCCAGGTATTTAATTTTCGGTCTTCCCCTTGGTCTCTTCCCTTCGATCTTACCAGTTGTCATCAAGTTCTCCAATCCATTTCTTCTCATAACATGCCCAAAAAATTGTGACTGTCTACGTCTTATGCCTCTAATCAGCTTACGATCTTCATTTGGTACTTGAAGGACTTGTTCATTGGTTTTTTTCTGTCTGTCCGTGGTATTCTTTGCATTTTCCTCAGAAACCACATTTCCACAGCCATCAAATGTTGTTTTTTTTTTTTTTTTTTTTTTTTCTTCAGCTTCTCTGCTCATTATCCACGCTTCACATCCATACAAAAGTATATGTTCTATGTAGCACTTCAACACTCTTTTTCTCGTATTGATATGTTTTTATTGGTTAGTATGTTTTTCATCTTGCAAAAGGCTACATTCGCAATGACCATTCTTGTTCTAATTTCTTCAAGGCATCTCCGATCAGATCTTATGACTGTTCCGAGATAACTGTACCGATTCACATTTTTAAGAATATGCCCATTTACTTGTATATTGCATTGTGGTATTTCCTTCTTCCCAGTGACGACCATAATTTGTGTCTTCTTATAATTCAACTAGACGACCTGGCCCGGCTTCGCCCAGCTCCTGGCGGGGATCGTCTCATTTAATTCATAATCGGCCCCTGCTCCCGTTCCCGTTGCTCGGTTTCTGATGATTCCCGTTACCGGATTAAGGTTATTATTATATAAAAATTGATTTTAACTAACTAACTATTTCAGTTGTATCCGCGCCAGTGAGAACAACAACTGTTCATAACTAATTTTGGTTTAATCAGAGAGTGAGTTCCCTTGCAGCAAGATGGCGGGACATTTATTCGTCTGTTTTTGAAGCTCGTGCCATTTTCTTTCGTGCTGGAGGAAAAATTGTTGATTTTAAACTAACTATGCCCGTTGGCTCCGCGGCAGTGAGAAGAACATCTGTAGAAAATTTCATCTCAATCGGATGGACCGTTCGGGAACGCATAAAGGACACACAAAGACACAAACAAAGACACAAACATTCTCTTTTATATATAAGAAGATTCTAACCCTAGTTCACTGTGTACAACAACCGCATCTACTAAATGTTCTTTGTCTGCAATCAAGACATAATCTGCACTGGGCTGAATAGGACAATCAGACACTACATCCTATCAAAGGAAGAACATTTTGTGCAATAAGTCACTGTCCTTGAAAGACAGGAAAAGAGTTCTTGCATATTACATAGAACCAGTTTTAACATCTTCTTCTTCTTCTTCAGCATTCCGAAGCCATTGAGGTTCTTTGCTGCAGATACAATCCGTCTCCATTCGTCTCTCTGGTGGACCTTCTCTTGCCAGTCGTTGATTCCAAGTGCTTGTAGGTCTGTATATATATTATCTCACCACCGTCTTCTTGGTCTACCTCGGGATCTACGGTCATTTATGTCCTGAGTGTAAGCGAGTTTTGTGTCCCTATTGTCTTCCATTCTTTCTATATGCCCCAGCCATTGTAGTCTATTAGCCTTCATGATACCAGTGATTAGCGGGGTCTTAAACAGATCATAAATGTCTTTGTTGCTTCTTTTCTACTCTCCAATTTGTGTATCCCTAATGGGCCCTAAAGATGCATCTTAAGACTTTGTTCTCAAAGGTTTGTAACAAGGCTTCGTCTCCTTTAGTTAGTTTTAACATACGGCTGCGAATCCCGGACAATTAGTAAACAGGTGAAAAGAATCCCCGGAAGCCTTGGAGATGTGGTTTGATAGAAGAATGCTGAGAATTAACTGGACAGCCAAAATGAACGCTCTGTACATGTTGAAGGAAGCTGAGTCGCAGAGATCACTTATCACAAACATCAGAAAGTGGCAGTCATTTTTTTTTTTTTTTGCCACGTTATGAAGAAGACAAAAACTGGAACATGTTGTGACAACCGAAAAGATTTGCGGAAAGAGAGACAGAAGAAGACAGCGAGATAATATTTCTGACAGTCTTGTGTCATGGCACGGAACGGAGTCAACACACGAATTGATTCATGCCGTCGCGGATCGCAAGTTGTGGAGGGGCATGATCGCACACGCCAGCCGGTAAGGCACTGGGTGACGAGACAGATTCCATCCATGAGAATGTTAATTTTTTTCTTAAGAATTTTGCCAGAGCGGTGGATTTGCGGCCTACTCTGTGCGATGTCCATCTGCTGTGGAGGGTTTTAACGTGCACAACTTTGCACACGACACCTCCTGGTTTGTTTTTATTTTGCCCTTATCTGAGACGACTAGTTACAGGATCTCTTTACCCGAGAGATCAGGCGGATGCGTGATATTATTCGACGCCAACGGTTCTTGGAACAATACCCAGCCCTGTGAAGGATTCGTACCCGGTACCTTGCTAGCTTGAAGCGCAGGCCGTAACCTCACAGCCATGGCGTCCCCCTATTCTAAGACATGTCAGTAGATAAAGGACCGTTTGACCAGCCTCAGGTACATTGGGTGCATGGTGCTACACCCACACATTACTACTGACTAGATGGCACTCTATGGATGATGTCAGTCAGTGTCAAACCGGACGTCCTTTACTCCCCAAACATTTCTTGGTACCACATTTTAGGCTTGGTTGCCCTGGCAGCTCAGATAATTACATGCGCGGGCGTGAGCGCGCGGGCGCGCGCGCGCGCACACACACACACACACACAAATGGAATCCGCCTCAAGGGGGATCGAAAGCAAGTCCAGCGTGTTGGTAGGCAAGCGCGTCGTCTCTACAGTACTGCGGCCATCATAGGCTGAATGTGTGTGTGTGTGTTTAATTAACTACCGCACGACACGTTGTACATTTCTGACACAACATTAAGAGATGTGGGTACATTTGTGAAACAAACGTTAGCTGTTGGGGTGAATTTGTGAAACAAACGATAGATGTGTGGATAAATATGTGAAACAAACGTTAGATGTGTGGGTACATTTGTGAAACAAATGTTAGATGTTGGGGTGAATTTGTAAAACAAACGTTAGATTTGGGGGTAAATTTGTTAAACAAACGTCAGATGTAGAGGTAAATTTGTGGTACATACGTCAGATGTGGGGATAAATTTGTTGAACAGGCGTCAGATGTGTGGTTTAATATACGAAAAAAACGTGAGATGTCTTGGTGAATTTGTGAAACAACCGTTAGATGTATCGGTATATTTCTGGAACAGACGTCAGATGTGTGGGTAAATTTGTGAAACAAACGTTAGATATAGGGGTAAATATTTGAAACAAACGTTACATATGTGGGCAAATTTGTGAAACCCGCTTCAGATGTGTGAGTTAATTTGTAGAATAACAGTAAGAGATGGGCGTACATTTGTGAACATGTGAGACATGCGTGTGAATTTGTGAAGCAACAGTAGAAGATGTATTAGCTTATAGATACATTTGTGAAACAAACGTCAGATGTGTGGGTAAATTTGTGAAACAAACGTCAGATGTGTGGGTAAATTTGTGAAAGAAAAGTCACATGTGATGTGGGGGTAAATTTGTGAAAATAACATCAGATGTGATGTAGAGGTAAATTTGTGAAACAAATGTCAAATGTGTGGGTAAATTTGTGGAACAGACGTCATATGTTAAGTTGGTGAAGATTTGTGAAACAAACGTCAGATGTGGGGGTACATTTGTGAAACAAATGTTAGATGTTGGGGTACATTTGTGAAAAGTAAGTTAGATGTGTGGGTAAAGCTGTGAAACAAACATGAGACGAGTGGGTACATTTGTGAAACAAACGTCAGATTTGTGACACAACGGTTAGCGATGTGGATACATTTGTGACAAAACGGTAAGTGATGTGGATAAATTTGTGACACAACGGTAAGCGATGTGAAAAAATTTGTGACACAGTGTGTGTGTGACTCGTGCCTAAGTAGACTGAGAGGTGTAGGCAGTTTAATAGCGTGGACAGAATGTCATTATATGATCATAAGTAATATCTAGTTCAAAGATCATCCTCGGCGTTAATATACGTGGTAAAGATTTGGAGATAATATTCACGATAAAATTAACCATACTGATCCTAAATATAATCAGAAAGAGTTTAGTAGGAGCAAACATTAGACCAGGAGCACACGGTATTGCGACCATGTGCCACTAATGGGAAATATGAGGTTAAATGTAAAAAATAACATAGACTTTAGCAATAGAACAAGATAGCCACCATCAAAACCATCACCACCATCACCATCACCATCACTATCATCATCACCACTATCACCATCACCACCGTCACCACCATCACCATCACTATCACCACCATCACCATCACCATCACCAACACCATCACTATCACCATCACCACCATCACTATCATCACCAACACCACCACTATCACCATAACCATCACCATCACTATCACCATCACTATCACCATCACTATCACCATCACTATCACCATCACCACCATCACCATCACCATCATTATCACCATCACCATCATCACCATCACTATCACCATCACTATCACCATCACCATCACCATCACTATCACAATCACTATCACCATCACCATCACCATCACCATCACCATCACTATCACCATCACCACTATCACCATCACCACCATCACAATCACTATCACCATCACTATCACCATCACTATCACCATCACTATCACCATCACCACCATCATCATCTCTATCACCATCACCACTATCACCATCACTATCAACATCACCATCACCATGACTATCACCATCACCACGATCATCATCATCATCACCATCACAATCATCAACATCACCACCATCAAAATCATCACCACCATCACCAATACTATCACCAACACCACCACCACTATCACCATCACTATCACCAACACCACCATCACTATCACTGTCACTATCACCATCAACTCCATCACCACCATCACCATCACTATCACCAACACCATCATCACCATCACCATCACTATAACCATCAACACTATCACTATCACCATCACAATCACCACTATCATCAACACCACCATCACTATCACCATCACTATCACAATCATAACCATCACCATCATCACTATCACCAACACCACCATCACCATCACCATCACTATCACCATCATCACCATCACCATCACTATCACCATCACCATCATCACCATCACTATCAGGATCACCACCATCACCATCACTATCACTATCATCACCATAACCATCACTATCACTATCACCACCATAACCATCACTATAACTATCACCATCATCACCATCACTATAACTATCACCATCATCACCATAACTATCACTAACACTATCACCATCATCACCATCACCTTTTCCATCATCATCACCACCACCACCATCACCATCATCACAACCACCACCTTCACGATCACCATCACCATCACTACCACCACCACCACCACCATCACCATAATCACGATCACTATCAACAACTCAATCACCATCACCACCATCATCATCACTACAACCATCACCACCACCATCACCACCACTATCACCGCCATCACTATCACCATCACCACTACCACCATCACCATCACCACCATCACCACTACCACCATCACCGCCACCACCACCACCATCACCATCACCACCACCACCACCACCATCACAACCATCACCACCACCACCATCACCACCATCACCATTACCATCACCAAAACCATCACCACCATCATCACCATCACCACCGCTACTACTACCACCATCACCATCACCACCATCACCACTACCACCATCACCACTACCACCATCACCACTACCACCATCACCACCACAACCACCATCACCATCACCACCCACAACCACCATCATCACCATCATCACCACCATCATCACCATCACCACCACTACCACCACCACCATCACCATCAACAACATCACCACTACTACCATCAACACCATCACCACTACCACCATTACCATCCTCATCACCACTATCACCACCAACATCACCATCACAACCATCACCACTACCACCATCACCACCATCATCAATACCACGATCACCACCACCACCACCACCACCACCACAACCATCACCATCACCATCATCACAACCACCACTAGCACCATCACCACTACCACCATTACCACCACTACCACCATTACCATTACCACTACCACCATCACCACTACCACCATCACCACCACCACGACTACCACCATCACCATAACCACTACCACCATCACCACTACCATCATCACAACTACCATCACTATCACCACCACTACCACCACCACCATCAACATCACCACTACCACCATCACCATTACCATTACCACCATCACCACTACCACCATCACCACCACTACCACCATCACCACTACCACCATCACCACTACCACTATCATCACCACTACCACCATCATCACTACCACCATCACCACTACCATCACCATCACCATCACCACCACTACCACCACCATCACCACTATCACCACCACTACCACCACCATCATCACCATCACAATCACCACCACCACCGTCACCACCAATACTACCACCACCATCACCATCACCACCATCACCACTATCACCATCACAATCACCACTACCACCATCACCACCACCAACACTACCACAATCACCATAACCACCACTACCACCACCACTATCACCATCACCACTACCACCATCGCCATCACCATTACCACCATCACTACTTCACCATCACCACCACCACCATCATCACTACCACTATCATCACCACTACCACCATCATCACTACCACCATCACCACTACCATCACCATCACCATCACCACCACTACCACCACCATCACCACTATCACCACCACTACCACCACCATCATCACCATCACCATCACAATCACCACCACCACCGTCACCACCAATACTACCACCACCATCACCATCACCACCATCACCACTATCACCATCACAATCACCACTACCACCATCACCACCACCAACACTACCACAATCACCATAACCACCACTACCACCACCACTATCACCATCACCACTACCACCATCGCCATCACCATTACCACCATCACTACTTCACCATCACCACCACCACCATCATCACCAATACCACCATCACCATCACCACTACCACCATCACCATCACCACCACCACCACCACCACCACCACCATCACCACCATCACCATCACCACCACTACCACCACCATCATCACCATCACCATCACCATCACCACCACCACCACCACCACCACCACCACCAATACTACAACCACCATCACCATCACCACCATCACCACTATGACCATCACCATCACCACTACCATCATCAACACTACCACCATCACCACCACCACCACAATCACCATCACCACCATCACCACTACCACCATCACCATCACCATTATCACCATCACTACTTCCACCATCACCACCACCACCATCATCATCAATACCACCTTCACCATCACCACTAACACCATCACCATCACCACCACCACCACTACCACCATCACCATCACCACCACTAACACCACCACCATCACCATCACCACCGTCACCACTACCACCATCACCATCACCTCTACCACCTTCACCACTACCACCATCACCATCACCATCACCACCACTACCACCACCATCACTATCAGCACCATCACCACTACTACCATCACACCGTCACCACTACCACCGTCACTACTACCACCATCACCACCACCATCACCATCACTACCACTACCACCACCACCATTACTACCACCACCACTACCACCATCATCATCACCACTACCACCATCACCACTACCACCATCACCACCATCACCACTACCACTACCACTATCACCACCACCATCATCACCACCATTACCATCACCACTACCATCACCACCACCACCACCACCATCATCACCATCACCACCATCATCAACACCATCACCACTATCAATACCACCACAATCACCACCATCAACACCACCACAATCACAACCACAATCATGACCATTCAACACCACCACCACCATCACCATCATCACCACCACCACAATCACCACCACAATCATGACCATTCAACACCATCATCATCATCACAATCATGACCATCAACACCATCACCATTACCACCATCATCACCATCCAGTGGCGTATTGTGTACAAGCTTCCACGCCCTCCCCGCCCCCTTTACCCCTCCCACCACCAACCATTTCAGTGCTCCGATGTCTGTCTAGAATAAGCTGCATGTCCTCTCTTGTCCTGTCTCTTGTCCTGTCTCTTGTCCTGTCTCTTGTTCTTCTCTTGTCCTGTCTCTTGTCCTGTCTCTTGTTCTTCTCTTGTCCTGTCTCTTGTCCTGTCTCTTGTTCTTCTCTTGTCCTGTCTCTTGTCCTGTCTCTTGTTCTTCTCTTGTCCTGTTTCTTTTCCTGTCTCTTGTCCTGCCTCTTGTCCTTCTCTTGTCCTGCCTCTTATCTTGCCTCATGTTCTGTCTCTTGTCTTGTCTCTTGTCCTGCCTCTTGTTCTGCCTCTTGTCCTGTCTATTGTCCTGTCTGTTGTCATGTCTCTTGTCCTGTACCTTGTCCTTCCTCTTGTCCTGTCTCTTGTCCTGCCTCTTGCCTTGTCTCTTGTCCTGCCTTTTGTCCTGTCTCTTGTCCTGCCTCTTATCTTATCTCTTGTCCTATTTCTTGTCCTGCCTCTCGTCCTGTCTCTTGTCCTGTCTCTTGCATTGTCTCTTGTTCTGTCTCTTGTCCCGTCTCTTGTCCTGTCTCTTGCTTTGTCTCATGTCTTGTCTCTTGTTTTGTCTCTTGTCCTGACTCTTGTCCTGTTTCTTGTCCTGCCTCTTGTCCTGTCTCTTGTCCTGCTTCTTGCCTTGTGTCTTGTCCTGTTTCTTGTCCTGTCTCTTGTCCTGTCTTTTGTACTGCCTCTTGTCCTGCCTCCTGTCATGTCTCTTCTCCTGCCTCTTGTCCTGACATGAGTAATATATTTATCACATCATGAATAATCTACCCTGTGGTTTGCCTCTTGTCCTGCCTCTTGTCCTGTCTCTTGTCCTATCTTTTGCCCTGTCTCTTGTCCTGTCTCTTGTCCTGACATGAGTAATCTATTTATCACATCATGAATAATCTACCCTGTGGTTTGCCTCTTGTCCTGTCTCTTGTCCTGCCTCTTGTCCTATCTCTTGTCCTGCCTCTTGTCCTGTCTCTTGCCCTGTCACGTGTAATCCATCTCTCACATCGTGAATCCATTTTTGCATTCGTGATACACCTCCCCCAACAGTGATCTTGTCCAGACTCTCACGTCTCTGTACAAGTCTAAAATATGTCATGTTCCTCAATTGTACATCTTTAAAACAAATCTTCTTACATACCGAATCCTGTCGCACTGATCTATTTGTTCTCTGTTTTGTGGGATCCATTTTTAATTCTAGTCCAAAACACTTACATTCAAAGGCGGATGTTTGCTCTTGAGCTGAGGTGTCCAAGTTTGACACCCGATGTTGCCTGAGGACGTGAGCATGCAATGGGAGCTCTATCTTCTGCTGTTCATTATTCTCCAATCTATTACGGTTTTATTTGCTTAATTGCTTAAGATTTTCAGAAGTGTCATGTTTGTTACTTGAAGTTATTTATCACATATTTTTGTGGCCGTGAACCTGGATATTTAAAATTGTCAACTTTCTGTCATTTCTCACAATCGATAAATATTAATGTTAATATATTTATTTTAGTGCTTATGGTTGTTGTATTGAGGCATTAATTGTTTCTTTCAACGTTTGCACTTTCATAACTTGATCAATTTCTCTTTTGTATTATTGGTAGTAATGTGTGTGTGTGTGTGTGTGTGTGTGTGTGTGTGTGTGTGTGTGTGTGTGTGTGTGTGTGTGTGTGTGTGTATATACTAGCTGACCCGGCCCGGCTTCGCCCAGTCCCTGGCGGGGATCTATCTATCTATCTATCTATCTATCTATCTATCTATCTATCTATCTATCTATCTATCTATCTATCTATCTATCTATCTATCTATCTATCTATCTCACTGTCTGTCTGTCTGTCTGTCTGTCTGTCTGTCTGTTTGTAGGAGGAGGACAGCCACCACCACCACCATCACCATCAACAACCATCACATCGTTTTAGTCTCGTCTTCTCCAGACTATCACTATCTCTGATAGTACCAGAGAGATACTGATTTAAAGATTTTTGTGATAGATATAATCTGCGTATATTTAATATGTGTTGCGCGTTTCAACAAATCGATTTGCTGTTTTTCTTTCCGCCGTATCTTTACTGTATTGTGTTTTCAGTAGCTGGAAAAAACGTCACGGCATATTGATATTATGCCACCATCACCATGTGGTGGTGATGGTGATGGTGGTAGTGGTGATGGTGATGGTGGTATTGGTGATGATGGTGGTGGTGGTGATGATATTATCTTTCTATCTATAGAAAGTCTATCTGCATCTACTTT
>JACEFZ010008496.1:90000-112500 GCA_014155875.1 Cepaea nemoralis
ATATTAAATATACGCAGATTATATCTATCACAAAAATCTTTAAATACAGATAGCCTAATCTTTTAAAATGTCCTACATAAAAACATAAAAAATTAGATTACTTAAGCTCTTTGGCTCAGGTACCCCGCTAATCCGCCTCGTAGGGTATGGAACGTCGAGAGTTCTGATAAGCTTGACTCACTTTAAAACGCTGTCAGCCATAGTGATCCATGTCAAAGTCCAGACCAGTTTTGGTAGATCATTTGTACTCGTGTTTGCCACAGATCAATCTGAAATGACGTGTTGTTTCTCTTGTGATAAAAGCTGAGCCTTGACGAGTATCTCATGCAGAACTAAGGAGGTAATCACTAGGGCTGATTCTGCATTTACCACGTGAGTATAGTTTTATCATGCGAGCATTTCTTTTTTTTTTAATATTATCATGTGAGTATGGTTTTATCATCTGTGTATCCATTGGCACCTTTCCGTCTTGACAGACGATAGTTTGGTACATTGTGCTTCAAAAAAGCTTAATAACTACGACCCATGGCGGTGGCTGGTAAGGCCAATTCTTGCTGCAAATGTTTGCCCACAGTAGATGCATGTGAAAACATGGTCATTTCCACCATTTTGCACCATCCTACGTCTCTCACGCTCTGTGTGTGCTTTATCTGCAATCATTTTCTCCTTTGTCTTTATTCCATTTCTGATAGTTGCCCTCCATGCAACACGTTCAGCAGCGACTTGCTCACAGTGTGCATTATCAATGCCTGTATCAATCATGTCCCGCTTACACACATCTTTGTATCGTAGTAGAGGCCGACCCTGAGATCACCTACCCGTCTGTAATTCACCAAAAAAGATATCCTTTGGTATTCTACCATCATCCATCCTCCTAACATGTCCTATCCATCTAAGTCTACGAAGACTGAGCATGGAATACACCGTCACACAACCTGATCTTTCCAATACTTCAGTATTTGTGATTTTGTCTTGCCACTTAATACCAAGTATTCTTCGCAGATATGAAAGCTGTTTAAACGTTTCTCTTGGCGTGAGTAAGTTGTCCAGGTTTCACTGCCATAAAGAAGAGTACTAAGGACACAGGCTTGGTAGACGAGGACTTTTGTTTTGGCAGTAAGCTTCCTGTTCTCCCAGACTCTTTTTGCTAACATGTTCATTGTTGTTGCTGCCTTGCCAATCTTGATGTTGATTTCCTGATCGAGGGATAATTTTCTATTTACCTCTGTTCCTAGATATGTAAAATGGTCTACTATCTCCAGTTCGGCGTCGTCAATAAAGATTGATGGTACACCATGTGCACCTTGTGACATAATCTGTGTCTTCTTTTTGTTAATTGTTAAACCAAATTCAGAACAAGCATTGGAGAATGCAGATAGCAGATGTTGTAATTCTTCCTCAGAGTGGGTCGTAATCGCAGCATCATCCGCAAAAAGCAAGTCTCTGATTAGTACCCTCCTAATTTTGGTCTTTGCCTTCAATCTCTGAGCATTATACAGGCCACCATCTGAGCGTGAGTGAATGTATATACCGTCATCCTGATCACGAAAGGCATATTTCAGTAGAAGTGAAAAGTATATCCCAAAGAGGGTGGGGCGCCATCTGTGTATAGTTTTATCATTATCATGTGCATATAGTTTTATCATGCGAACATTATTTTTTAAATATTATCATGTGAGTATGGTTTTATCATCTGTGTATAGTTTTATCATTATCATGTGCATTTAGTTTTATCATTATCACGCGAGTATAGTTGTATCATTACATATGAGTATAGTTTTATCATCTGAATATAGTTTTATCATTATCATGTGAGCATAGTTTTATCATCTGATATAATTTTAGCATTATCATGTGAGTGTAGTTTTATCATTATCATGTGAGTATAGTTTTATCATCTGAGTATATTTTTTATCATTATCATACGAGTATAGTTATATCATTATCATGTGAGTATAGTTTTATCTCGCAAGTACAGTTTTACCATTATTATGCGAGTATAGTGTTATTATGCGAGTATGGATTTATTACAACACAACAGAACAGTAAAAACACCAAATTAATACACAAAATAATACAGGACATTACTAATAAAAGCACAAGTACATCATTAGGCTGCCTAAAAACAAACGATGGAAAAATCATACTAAAAAAAGATCAGATTGTTTTGCGTGTATAGTCAGATTATGTGAAAAACCGTTATGATGATTCCAGAGAACAGTATTATATTCGAAATAATAATGAAGGATCATAAATTTTGAAGATGGAGGTTCAGAATGCTCTTAACCTTACGAAAACTGGCAAAATATTTTGGTCACGTTAGGAGAAGAAATAAATTGGAGAACTTGATGACAACTGGCAAGATGGAGAGGACGAGAACAATGGGAAGGCAGAGAAGTAAATACCTGGATGGCTTAGCCACGTGGCATGGTCGAGACAAGAACATTGAGCTAATCCACGACACTGGTGATCGAGTGAGATGGCAAATCATGACCGCCCACGCTTATCGGCATAGCACATGATGAATGAATGAATTGTTTTATCATTAGCATGTGAGTGTAGTTTTATCATACAAGTATAGTTTTATCATTATCATGTGAGTATAGTTTTATCACTATCATGTAAGCATAGTTATATCATGCGAGTATAGTCTGATCAGTATCACATGCGTATAGTTTTATCATGCAAGCATAATTTTTTTTTCATTATCATGTGAGTATAGTTTTATCATTATCAAGCGAGTATAGTTTATTGTTATCATCTGAGTATAGTTTTATGATTATCATGCGAGTATATTTTAATTATTATCATGTGCGTATATTTTAATCACTATCATGCGAGTATAGTTTTATCATAACCATATGAGTATAGTTTGATCATTATCATGCGAGTATACTTTTATCATTATCAGGTGAGTAAAGTTTTATCATTTACATGTAAGTATAATTTTATCATTATCATTCGAGTATAATTTTATCATTATGATGCGTGTATAATTTAAACATTATCATGTGGATATAGTTTTATCATTATCTTGGCGAATATAATTCTATCATAGTCTTAAAGATATAATAATGAAAGTATAAGTAAAATTAATTTTTGGTCATACAGTCAAGCAGATAATCAGACCATGTTATGTCTGTCGTCGTTCTGTATATATATATATATATATATATATATATATGTCTGTCTGTCTGTCTGTCTGTCTGTCTGTCTGTCTGTCTGTCTGTCTGTCTGTCTGTCTGTCTGGATGACTGGATGTCTGTATGTCTGGATGTCTGGCTGCATTGCTAAGTGTCTGTATGTCTGTATATGTGCTTAGATGTGTGTCTGGCTGTCTAAATGTCTATCTATACATCAGTACTGCCAGTGATAATGTTTGTTGCGTAGCAGTTTTCTGTCTGTCTGTCTGTCTGTCTGTCTGTCTGTCTGTCTTTCTTTCTTTCTTTCTTTCTTTCTTTCTTTCTTTCTGTATCTGTTAGCTTATTTATTTATTTCTCTTACTGTCTATTCGTCTCCCATTGCTTCTGTCCGTCCGCCAATTCATCCTTCTTTCTGTCTGTCTGAATAGACTCTTGTGATGCCAGTCATATTAGATACACATGTTCCCACAAGCCATGACGTCACACTGTCCAGCATCTTCTCTCTTGCTTCTCTTCCCCTTCAGCGTTCTCATGGTGATGACTGCCATGTATCAACGGAGGTTACACGGTACAAGTACTGTTGATAAGAACAGGGACCGTGCGATGGGGGACCGTCCCGGATTTGAACCCGGGACCTCTCGCATGGTCCCTGTTCTTGTCAACAGTACTTGTACCGTATAACCTCCGTCGATACATGGTGACCACATACTCCAGCTTCCCCCTTCTCATGGTGACCACATACTCCAGCTTCCCCCTTCTCATGGTGACCACATACTCCAGCTTCCCCCTTCTCATGGTGACCACATACTCCAGCTTCCCCCTTCTCATGGTGACCACATACTCCAGCTTCCCCCTTCTCATGGTGAACACATACTCCAGCTTCCCCCTTCTCATGGTGACCACATACCCCAGCTTCCCCCTTCTCATGGTGACCACATAATTCCAGCTTCCCCCTTCTCATGGTGACCACATACCCCAGCTTCCCCCTTCTCATGGTGACCACATACTCCAGCTTCCCCCTTCTCATGGTGACCAAATATTCCCGCGTCCGCCTCCTCATGACATGCCCAAAGAATGTAAACTGTCTCTTCCTGATGCCACTAACCAGTTCTCTTTGTGAGTGAACTTCTTTCAAAATGCCTTCAATACTATTTGTATCCATCCGCGCTTTTCTCGTCATTCTTTTATAAAACCATATCTCTGCAGCCTTCATACAATCACTCACTAGCCTGCAATTGTCCATGCTTCACTTTGACATAAGCCTGGGTCACTGACATTGAGTTGAGTGACCGGGCAGGAGGAAGAATGGAGATGAGAGTGGGAGACAGTCAAGTGACTGACCTGGCTATGAGAAAACAGCCAGTCCTAAGAAATAAAATAGTGAGGGTAGAGGAAAAAACCCCTAGGGCGGATGGGGAGAGAGATGGTGTATTTGTGTGTGAAGTCAAGGGACTTCGGGGAGTGGAGTTTGAGATACCGAAGGAGTCGGTAGTCCACGTACAACGGGGTTGTGTTGTTCTCCGAGTTGTGAAGACAGGCCTGAACCAGAGTGGGTTCTATAGTTGAGCAGTGGCTCCAACCCAATGTGTGGGTTGTATTGTGGGAGATCCAGTCGTGGATAGTAGCTGGATTACCTGTCTTGTGGATTGAGATAAGAAGCAGGCCGTGAGAAGGCATTGATGTGTGCTGGTTAAATTGTGAGGAGGATATTTATATTCTATGGATTACATTGTTTCTGGATGTATAATCATGTTCCGTCTGTCCGTCTTATTTCTGTAATAAAGGATTATGTGCGCCAACGGAATCTTGTTTAATGCCTGGTGAATAGTGCACTGCTGGGGTGAGTTGGATTAAGAGTCAGTTAGATATCTCCATTGACACACCATGAACATCGTTACCTAGACAACGACAATTCACACGACAATATCAAGCAAAGATAATCAAGAACATTGATATTATCATCAAGAACGACGTGTGACATCTGGGGTCTCTCCTGGCAAGAACGACGGGGATATATTGATTATCTGAAAGGCTACATGGGGTCAAGAGCATTGTAAACATTGTTGTCATTTTGAGATATCTGTGGGCTCTTCGCTGAGAGAGGAGTTATTTGTGACGTCGTTCCATCAATTGAAACAATACTGCGTCAAGAGGGTAATGTGAACTCTTTTTGTGTGTACGCCACATAAACATAGACAGACAAAGTCTCAAGCTAGCAGACAGTTCAAGGGAAGTTCACGTCAAGTCCACTACAGGTGAATTGGAACCAACCATATCGCTGAAGCGAGAGGGGGTGATAAAGACACGCCATACAGACTAACCGGGAAGAGTCCATTGCGGTGACAGGTAAATTTGATACCAGGCAGGAGTGCTGAAACTAGCAGACGCGGCGATGAAAGACCAGTGTTGAATCCAGAGTGGCGAGGGCAGCGTGTGTGTGTGTAGGACATCGCTGGCGGGGATAATGACAGGATTGGGAACCAAAGATATTTGACAAGTGTGTGTGTGCGAAGGCAAGCGCACTGTGTTGTTGCAAGTTGACTGGTCAAGATTTGTCGACGCAGTTAATAGGCCGGGTTGAGAGAGGGTCAGCGCTGTTTACGAGGACAGTGCACAGTACAGGTAAAGTACTGAGGACAGTGAACTCTCGAGAAGGAGAGTTATCATGGATGTGTAGGATACACAGAATTGACATTTGCGTATTCACCTGGAGGGGTGACAAAATTGGGTGGAAACAGTGCCCCTACCGCCAGAGTTGGGGCGGGTTAGTGGTGTAAAGTGTATTTTCCACTGAAAGTGATAAAGAGAAAGAAGGTTGACCTTAGGAGGCAAGGCTGTTTAACAGTAAGCAGTTACTGAGAAAATTTCCACGGAGTAAAAAGAGCAGCCGTGTCGGGGCTGAGAGGTTGGGTGGAAAGTGTTTTTTGAATGACGGAAAAGTGTCCGGTCATTTTACAGACAGTCAGTGTGGATTATTGTGACAAAGAAGACTGAGGTACTGACTTGAGGTGTCCGGCAAGGTCAAGGTTAGGGACAGTGGAAAGTTACTGGGAATTTCCACAGGAGATCGGGATAAACAAGGTTGTTTTGAAAGAAAGCCAGACTTGATGTTTCGTCTTTGTTCAAGCCTTTGTCATCATTATTCTGTTATGAGCAAACAGTTTTAACTTATCGTCATCGCAACCATTGTCGTATTTCTTTGCCAATAAGGATCTATATATCCAAATTTAAAGCGCTGAACATTGGCTGCCATTCTCCTTTTCTTTTTGGTGAATCTTGTCGGGTAACGGCAATCCAGAACATTTTGGGACAATTACCATCATCTTCAATTCGTACGACAATCGAAAGAACACTTTGGATTATTACTGTGGTGCCACCACGTACAGAGAAAGTACAATAACGTTACGGACTGTGTCGAGACAGAACAGTTTGGATATCACTATCATCTTCAACTTTTGTCGACAGTTGGAACTTGTGATCACCACGTGAATTCAATAACCACTCAACAAAACAAGAAGTCGGTTTGAAATCTAGCGTCGTAGACATTTCCAGCGGATTGCGAATAACTATTAACACGAACAAAATAAGAACTTGTGGCGACGGATTAGTGGGCACATATTTATCGGCCAACGATTTGGACATTCTGTTTGCTGCTCATTGTCTTATAAATATTGTTTTCGGTTGTTAAGCTATTACTTGTACGCGGTCCGGTGTTTGTCAGGTGTAGGGGATTTTTGGGGTGTTTCTCGAGAGTCGGGATACAGCACAAAAATTTATATTCTTTCTGGTGCTTACGATATTTTTGTAAGAAAAACGTTAATGAGTTAACGTGTCATGCAGTGGCATTGAAATAGTCTTAACCAATATCTAGAGCCGAGTTGTCTGACGTCAGATTTGTGTATATGTTGATGCTATAAATTGTTTTTGTTTCTCTTTCTTTTCATAATATTTGCATATGATATTTGCTGTGTTCGGATATATGTTATTATTGTGAACTTTTGTCGTGTCTACTATCTAGTGGTATCTGAGTCAGTTTATATTTTACGCGCACTGTGGGTGTCTCTACACAAGCTTGTGGTTGTTACTGTGGTTTATTTCTGTGTGATCATCGTCTCCGTGTACTCAGCTTGTGAAGTCTAGCGTTGGATAGTCATCACTTAGTGTTATCCTCCATTTGTTTGTATATGTATTTATATGTATGTTTAACAATATTTCCAGGGACTTCATGAACTTGTGGTCATAGATATATATACGAGGGAGTATAGGTGATACTTCCCCCCTCACTACCTAGTGCTTATAGAGTGACTGGGTGAGTACAGAGTGATATTGTAGCACTACGGATTTACGTACACAGGGAGTGCGGGTGTACTTAGGGAAGTGACACAAAGACTAACAGCAGAGTCTGTACATGTATAGTTGGCTGATTCACAGCAACGTGTCCACAAGTACAAGATGCCTACTTTAATGGATTATATTGAAGCAGGTGAAAGAATAGGCCTGAAAGGTAAAGAGTTACAGGAGTATGCAGAAGCGAAAGAACAAAAGCAGACGGAAAGAGAGGAGAGGCATAATGAACGCGAGGCAAAGCGTCTACAGGAAGAGAAAGAGACGCAAGTAAAACTAGCTGAAATGGAAAACAAGCGTCTACAGGAAGAGACACAAGTAAAACTAGCTGAAATGGAAAACAAACGTCTACAGGAAGTAAAGTTAGCTGAAATAGAAAACAAGCGTCTACAGGAAGAGACACAAGTAAAACTAGCTGAAATGGAAAACAAACGTCTACAGGAAGTAAAGTTAGCTGAAATGGAAATTGAGAAAGAGAAGATCAAGTGCCAGATGCAAACTGAAATCGAGTTAAGAAAACTAGAACTATCTTCGAAAGGTCAAAGTGAGGAAAGCAGAAAACCTTCGCAGTCGTCACAGAGATTAAAACTGCCATACTTTACGGACCGAGACAACCTTGAAGCTTATCTTGACAGATATCAGGCATCAGCGAAAGTGTTAGGCATCCCCGAAGAACAGTATGCTATTAGACTAGGGGAGCTTCTTACGGGTAAGGCACTAGACACCATGTTCAATTTACCTGTAGAAGAAAGAAACAACTACACTATCTTACGTCAACGTTTGCTGACAAAGTTCCAACTAACTGAGCATGGATATAGGACAAAGTTTAGACAGTTAGGGCCAGAGACAAATCAAGATTTCACAGACTTTGTTAACACAGTAAAGAATACATTTAACAAATGGATGGAGCTCGCAGAAGTAGGGAAAGATTTTAATAAATTAGTAGATCTAATGTTAAGAGACAAGGTAGTATCTGCATGCAATTCTAATTTAGTGGCGTTCTTTGAGGAACGGAAGCCAAAGGACATAGACACAATGTCTCAGTTAGGGCAAAACTACATGACTGCACATCCTAACGTATCTATTGGGAAACTAATGAGTGAGGAAATAGTCTGTGCAGCGTACACTAAACAGGACCAGAATCCAGTCATCAGACCAAGGGCGAAAAGTGTGGATTCAGCACAGAAAGGTGAGCAGCAAGAACTTCAAGATAATGGTTTCCGAGGAAACAATGTTGGTAGAGTAGGACGGTACCCATATCGAAGAGGGAATTTCCAGAGACGTCCAAATTATGCCGGATGTTGGAATTGTGGGAGCTGGAGACACAAGGCAGCACAGTGTGATGCACAACCATCAGATGGACCAACGAACAACACTAAAAGGGAGATTACTTGTTTCAAATGTGGAAAGAATGGGCATATCAGCCATCAATGTAGGATGAGAGAAACAGAGCACTCAAATGCAGCGCAAGTAATTGAGACGCTGAACAATGAAGATTGTAGTGGGTGCAAACCTCTTTTTGAAAAAGACAGTCAGCCAGTCCTAATATGTGGTCATACAGTAAAAGCAGGATCAGCAGTGCATGAAGGAGGAAGTCTGAAGCTGCATCAGGGATTTGTTAATGATAGGCCAGCGTTAACAATTAGGGATTCTGGATGTACGTCTATCGGAGTGAGGGGAAGTTTAATAGATCCCTCGGATTATACAGGGAAAAAGATTAGATGCATAACATTCAACGGCACAGTAGAGTTCTACCCAGTAGCCATAATAACAGTAAAAACACCATATATCACTGGAAGAGTGACAGCGTGTGTTTTGGACTCACCAGTGGCTGATTTGATCATAGGAAATGTTATAGGAGTTAAAGATTGTACAGAAGAGGAAGTAGTTTATTGGGACCAAAAATATAGTGTAAGCAGTAACGAGGTAGTTACCACAAGAGAACCTAAATTAGAGAGTATAGCTGAGGTAGAAGAGGCACTTGAAGTAGACACAGGAACTCAGGACAAGGATAGTACAGCGGAGCAGATGAGAATGGATCCCAAATATAGTGCTAGTGAATCCCAGAGACAAGATACTACTCTGAACAAATGTTCCCAAGGGTGTAGGAGAGTAGAACATAGGCAGTCAAAGAAAGGTAGATGGTGCTTCGAGAGGAAGAACAATGTTCTCACTCGCAGGTTTTCAGATAGCAGAACTGCACGTGGGCAAGGAGCAGTACCTTTAGCACATAGAGACCGATATACTAGAACAGCTCAGGATAGTGCATGTGCAGGGCACATAGGCATAAGGCGTATGCAGCAGAAAGCAAGGTGCCAGATATATGGGCCAAGATTGAATAAAGAGTTCAGACTAAACAGAGACTCAAGTGTAACGGATGCAATATGCAGATAGGAAAGTTGACTCAGGTCAAAAGAGTGTTCGCGACATTACTGACCCAGGGCTAGGGATAGCAAACAGATGTTGTAATTGTAGAGGAACCATGAGTCATGGGTACATGAAAGGTAGACACAGCATCGACAGGAATCAGAGGAGGGTTAATGCAAGAACAGAACCACCTGATATAGGGTCGGTACACAAATAGTAATGTGTGGTCGTAAAGTAGTAAGAGACCTGTGGGTACATGAGTATAATGCTTTCCTATGATGTATTATGATTATTATGTGATGTATTAGTTCATGCATTGATACACAAGATTCAAAGTTGTTTGTATTTATGTGTGGGGAATATGGGAGTGTACTATGAGCATTTGGTGTATTATTTAGGGTGGTAGCTGGAGTAAGGTGCAGCCATACTTAGGGCTACCCAGGCTATATGTCTGGGTCACATATTTAATAAGTGTTAGTCTCCCAATATTTGAAAACGAAGTTTTCTTTTAAGAGGGGGGTGATGACATAAGCCTGGGTCACTGACATTGAGTTGAGTGACCGGGCAGGAGGAAGAATGGAGATGAGAGTGGGAGACAGTAAAGTGACTGACCTGGCTATGAGAAAACAGCCAGTCCTGAGAAATAAAATAGT
This sequence comes from Cepaea nemoralis, assembly GCA_014155875.1. Taxonomy (NCBI): domain Eukaryota; kingdom Metazoa; phylum Mollusca; class Gastropoda; order Stylommatophora; family Helicidae; genus Cepaea; species Cepaea nemoralis. The sequence continues at coordinate 100,508 of JACEFZ010008496.1, forward strand.
GAGGGTAGAGGAAAAAACCCCTAGGGCGGATGGGGAGAGAGATAGTGTATTTGTGTGTGAAGTCAAGGGACTTCGGGGAGTTGAGTTTGAGATACCGAAGGAGTCGGTAGTCCACGGACAACGGGGTTGGGTTGTTCTCCGAGTTGTGAAGACAGGCCTGAACCAGAGTGGGTTCTATAGTTGAGCAGTGGCTCCAACCCAATGTGTGGGTTGTATTGTGGGAGATCCAGCCGTGGATAGTAGCTGGATTACCTGTCTTGTGGATTGAGATAAGAAGCAGGCCGTGAGAAGGCATTGATGTGTGCTGGTTAAATTGTGAGGAGGATATTTATATTCTATGGATTACATTATTTTCTGGATGTATAAACATGTTCCGTCTGTCCGTCTTATTTCTGTAATAAAGGATTATGTGCGCCAACTCAATCTTGTTTCATGACTGGTGAATAGTGCACTTCTGGGGTGAGTTGGATTAAGAGACAGTTAGATAGCTCAATTGACACACCATGAACATCGTTACCTAGACAACGACCATCACACGACAATATCAAGCAAAGATAATCAAGAACATTGATATTATCATCAAGAACGACGTGTGACACACTTCTATACATCAGGATTGGCTCAGTAAAGCTGGAAAGAACTATTTCTCTCACGGTAGCTGCCTGTCAACATCTCAGATTGCATACAGGCACTCTCGCTACTTCATCCACACCTCACAGAAAACATCAGTTGCGTGGATGGAATTTACACACTTTTAATTCAGGCGAACCTGAAATATTGATACATTCATGATCAGGCGGTGACTGCCTGTCTACATATACAGTGGTCGCCTTTCTTCACACAAAACTACATACATAATCAGATACAACTCGACTCTCGCTATTTGTAACTTGCGCCCTCGTAAACTACATATTGGCTCTCGGAACATCACACACGTCCTGTCTGGAAGACTGTCCTGTCCCGTCTGAGTAAGTTCACTCGACTCGCTAGCCTGGTCGTCCTAAATCCCGTGCGGTCAGCAAATCTCCGTGCTGTTCTATTCGTCACGTAGTACAGTAGTCTTGTTCATGTCAACCTTGGGTTCTACTACTGCTTAGTCTGTTTACGGGTGTTGTCCCGTGAACTAGCGTCCCCCGCCCTATCCTCGGGGTTGGTCCTACTGGTGTTCTAGATATGACACGTCCGTGTCCCCACCTAAGTCCTGTCTTATGACTGTTCTAAGTTATAGCTTGCGTTCTGTCTCTACCCTATCTACTCCCCTGCAGAGGTCCTTATCTATGTCCTATCTGTCCTTACCCCTCTTCTGTCTCTTGTCCTATCTATGTCCTACCTAACACTTTGACAGTGATTAACAAAATAGTTGCAGAGAATATTCTTTATCTTGTGAAATATGACAGCTTGAGATATTCTACATTCAACTTCCTGAATACATCTTCCATCTGCTGTTAATACAGTCATCAAATACTGAACTGACTCAGTGCCAAACAAAATGTAGGTCTGAACCAAACATGGTACACAATCAAACATACAAGTATTACATTGTAAATTTCCGTTCACTCAGCATTGAAATTGCGGAAAATGCCACGAAACAAAACAAATAACACGAGATTCTAGTATGGCGAATAATCATCCTTCTCTACAAACGGGAGGTCACATTTGGCGGTAGATTATCCTTGGGAACTCAATCAGCTACACCCATTGACGTGTTTCACAATAGTGCTTTTGTCTTTGATGCGCCATGTGGCAAAACATTTATTTTTTTGGTTAAATTATTGTTTACAGTTGTCTTATTTTCCCATTTTTACAACAGAAGAAAAAAAAATGCAAGTGTCAGTTACGGATACCACTTCAAATCTGATGACATGCATGATTAACTCAGATCTATACTGTGATTACTAATCCTATAGGATTATTGAAATCCGTGTGAACTTTAAAAAAAAAAAAATAAATCTTCGAGACAAAGCTACGGGGCAACTAAAAATACAATCGACAATGGAGAAAACTAAAATATCACACTGGATATCTTCGTTCGGTGATTGGTATCAATAGGGACTGTTTAAAAAGATGTCAAGCTTAGACAGGCTGTAGCAGTGCAGAAGTGGAACGGCATTAAGAGGCCGTGCCATTACACCGGCAAATTGAATACAAATGGTGGAGACTTGAGTTGAATCAAGAACCGACATCACTGCATTCAGGGCATTCCCATAAGCACCCAGTCCTCATCTTCAACAGCTAGCGAAGAGTTCCAATACTAATGTTTCCAATTGCAATCTGATTATATGTTCGTCTGGCTTTACCTCTGAGTGATGATTTTGCTGCTGCACTCTCTAGACCGGTGATTCTCAACCTTTTTTGGCCCATGCACCTCTTCACCGTGTGTTCAGAATGGCATTTCCTCCCTTTCGTATTTCCTCCCTGTAAATCTCCCACGCCGCTGCACAGTATACGTAAAAATGGATGCTAAATTTAATAACACATACAAGAACAATTCTAGGCGTCTACATAAAACGTGATTTGCAGGCCTACTTACTTATAAAATGAAGTTCAGAAGGGCGAGAAGTACAGAACCGTAAAGTATGAAGGGAAAAGCAATATCAAGTGGTTCTTGAATTAACACAATCTTGAAATAATCTTAATGCCGCCCTGAAAACCCTAAAATCTAAAATTTCTACTTGGGGGCGGGGAGGGTGGGGGATTCTCCACCGGTTAAGAAACATTGCTCTAGACCATGTTAGTCTATCGGAAAATCTCTGAGAACGTGTAGTTTTCCTTCGGCAAAATAAGGATTTGTGACACTGACCTTTCTCCCGATCATTACAGAGGAAGATTGGGGCTTGTCAGCTTAACTGTTGTACAATTTATACAATCTTAAAATAACGTGGACAACAAAAAATGAATAAATAAATACAGGAAACAAATAATACGACAAATACCGACATTCTACAACATGTTACCATGGAAGCAAGCCGGCTTATAAACTGGTTCATGTCTCAACATTCTACACGTCAACATGGAAGCAAGCCGGCTCATAAACTGGTTCATGTCTCAACATTCTACACGTCAACATGGAAGCAAGCCGGCTCATAAACTGGTTCATGTCTCAACATTCTACACGTCAACATGGAAGCAAGCCGGCTCATAAACTGGTTCATGTCTCAACATTCTACACGTCAACATGGAAGCAAGCCGGCTCATAAACTTTTTCATGTCTCAACATTCTACACGTCAACATGGAAGCAAGCCGGCTCATAAACTGGTTCATGTCTCAGACACTGAAATACTGAGGCCATGTTAGACGTTACAGTGGCTGGGAGAGAACAGTGAGGGGAGGAAGGGGGGGTCCTAGAAGGGGAGGCTGGGGTCAACCTTCTCGAAGATGGACACATGACACTGTAGTTTAGGCATGAATATGCGAGCTAGCTACGGATGAAGAGTCTCTTCTTGGCCATGAAGAGAGCGACGTTCTGCAAGCACCTGGGTCATCATATTGATGATGATGAGATTTCTATATTTGTTGTTGGTGTTGTTATGTTATTATTATTGAACCCAGTAAATATGATTTAATTATTATTGTTTGACGTGGGTTCAACGCTGGCTCGTCGCTTGTCAAAATGAGGACAATATTGCCCGCCTCTTCCCCCTTGCTCTCAGGTCTACACAATGTGATGGCCCCATCACATCACCTAGGGCGTGTACAGCAACATCCGTGTATTCATCCCATTACTTAATTATAATCACCGCCACCATCATCAAGTGCCGTCCTGGCATTGCATGTGGACTGGCATGAGTCTCCAGCACCGTTTCACCTGTGCCCCTACAGCGTATTCTTCTTGCCATACACTATTGACATATATATCTGCTTCTTCCTTTCAGAAACAACTGCAATAAGGGATTGAACAACACCTTACAAGAATGTCATCGGGTTACCAACACTGAGACAAGAATTCTACCCTCGTGTAAAACCTTCCGGCGCCGACACTGGCAGAGGAATATTAAAATCTTGTGTTTGATTGGTTGTCTGCAGCGGTAACCATAACAATGATTGGAGTCACTAGACAGCTCCTACATCTGTCAGTGGTATTTTTGATGACGAGTGTCATGGGGGATAAAAATGGTAAGTGGTTGTAAAGTGAATTAATGTAAGATTGCTACCACTGTGCCTAACTGTGCAGTTAAAGTACATGACGTTATTTTGGGGTAAGTGCGATCATTCAGATATCTAGGCACATGTATAACATCAGATGGAAGATACAACGCAGAGATAAAGAACAGAATATGACAAGCAAACATCGCATTCTATCAAATGAAGAACATGTTATGCAATAAGTCCTTGTTCTTGAACGCTAGAAAAAGAGTTCTTGCATGTTACATAGAACCAATTGTAACATACGTCTATGAATCCATGGGAGCCTTGAAGATGTAGTTTTGTAGAAGAATGAAAATAAACAAATAATAATTGAAAAAATGAGCAATCTAGATACTTTTTCGGTGAAGACCGAGGAGTAAATACCTGGATGACTTGGCCACGTGGCATGGTCAAGACAGGAATACGGAGCTGATCCACGACTTTGGTGATCGAGTGAGATGGCAAAACATGACCGCCCACGCTTATCGGCATGGCATATGATGGATGGATGGAGACACTTTGAGGGAAGCTAAGTCACAATGACAACTTCTCACAAACATCAGAAAGAAGCAGTTATAATTTTTTGGTCACGTTATGAGAAGACAAAAACTGGAACCTGTTGTGACAACCGGAAACATTTGTGGAAAGAGAGAAAGAGGAAGACAGCGTGAGAAAATTATGGACAGTCTTGTGCCATGGCACGAAAGGGAGTCAACACACAAACTGATCCATGCCGTCGGAGATCGCACTTTGTGGAGGGACATGATCGCTCACGCCAGCCGGCCAGGCACTGGATGATGATGTTACCCCTGGGTATGAATGGGTATGATAGTTACCTGTGAGTGGCTGCGTTGGTGTAGTGGTTAGGAAGTTACGCTAACATTGGCATGAGCGCAGTCGGGGGAGGGTTCGAAAACGGTGGTTCGCTACGAGATATTAATGAACTTCCGGTCCAACGTGGCGGATAGACTGTTGAACTGTTAAGGTCTCTGGACTGCTTTTGCTTCAGACTACAGTTTGCTTACGCGTTTTTCTCATGTTTGGCTTGTAGTATTTGGTTCCGTCGCCCAGCTACTAAGTTAAGTGCGTGGAGCAACACCGTGAGCAGTGGATTTCATGTGGAGTGCTTATACATCTGTTTGTGGTTGTTTGTATTGTGAACGGCATGTTCACAAAAGTGGCGACCGGTAGATCGGTTACTGAACTAGCTAATTGTGTCTTATGTAGTAATGTATGTGCAACTGCTGGTTTTATAGTGACTGCCGTTTCCATCGACAATGAACTGTAAATTTAGTGGCAGAATGGACTGCTATCTGTTTCAATTTTCACATGAACAGTGAGAAGCATGTTTTGTGTTATTTACTGGCACAGGAACGGGGCATTAAGGGGTAACCCTTTGCCATGAAATTGGAACCGCGTCACATGACTAACGAGATATTATGTCACAATATGTCTTCTGTTTGAGCTACAATAAGTGGCTTTTGCTTCTATATGACCAAAGTTCTCACGTACAGTTTGCTGCGCGTTAACTTTAACTATTCCTTTGAATTAATACACATACTATTTACCGGAATTTGTGTATATATAATATTTACTAATATATCTGTTCTACCTAATGTATCCAACAGTTACAGAATCCCCGGGTAATCCATGTGTGCCGAATCCATGTAATCAGAACACATACTGTAAGGCAATTTCTAATCCACCTGCAGGATCCAGTCCATATTTATGTTTAGGTAAGACCATTGATTGGTAATGTGACTATTGCATATATATATATATATAGTTAATCATGTGACGTTAGCTGTTTATACTCAACGGACATGTCATGTGACAATTGCTTTAAGTATGTATATAAAACGATACATTCCTTGTTTACTCTGAGCGGATTTGTCACACTAAACTGTTTTATTTTAAACATTTACTATTTCATCAAAGAGTTAGGAAGCAAATACAACCCGAAATAGGAGAAGAACAATGTGGGTTTGTAGAGGGAAAGGGTACAGTAAATGCTGTGTAAGAAGACACGTATTATGGTTGTCACTAGGAAAGAGGAAATACCACACTGTAATATACAAGTGAATGGGAATATTCGTAAACAATTGAATCGGTACAATTATCTCCGAACAGTCATAACATCTTATGGGAGGTGCCTTGAAGAGATTAGAACAAGAATTGCCATGGCGAAAGTAGTCTTTATCCAGATGAAAAATATACTGACCAATAAAAAGATGTCAATTGAAACGAGAAAAAGAATGTTGAGATGCTACATAGAACCTGCACTTCTGTATGGATGTGAAGCGTGGACAAAGAGCAGACAAGCTGAAAAACATCTGATGGCTGTGGAAATGTGGTTTCTGATGAAAATGCAACGAATACCATGGACAGAAAAGCCAATGACCAAGTCCTACAAGAAACAAATGAAAACCGTAAACTGATTAGAGAAATTAGACTTAGACAGTCAAAATTTTTGGGGCACTTTATGAGAAGAAATAAACTGGAGAACTTAGAGACAACTGGCAGGATTGCGAGGAAAAGAACAATAGGAAGGCAGAGAAGTAAATATCTGGATAGCTTGGCCACGTGGTATGGTCGAGACAAGCACACTGAACTGATCCACAACTCTGGTGATCGTGAGAGATGGCGAAACGTGACCGCCCACGCTTATCGGCCTGGCACATGATGATGATGAGTGTAAAACAATACATATTTGGACATATTGTCCATCGAGTGGTGTGGCATGTGGAGACATTCTCCCCATAACAAACATGAAATGGGTCAACTGTTGTAAAACTGCTAATATTTAAACAATTTTGAAAAGAAAAGACGCAGTGTTTAGTCATCATCAAGTACTCTGCCAGCTGGCGTAGGCGCTCATGTCTCTCCACAAATCTTGGTCTTTGGTGCACTGGAGCAACTCTGCTGATGATATCCCTCCATGCCACAGACTTATTCCATCCAGCATTATTTCTCTTTATCTGCTCCAGCCTCTCTTCCCCTCGATCTTTCTAGTTGTCAAAATGTTCTCCAACGCCTCTTCAAGAGTGATCCAGTGTGACATGTATTCTACATTAGTGTATGCTGCAGAAATAATTTCAGAAGAACATCAAAGCTTTGGAAATGTGGTTATATAGATGAGTATGTAGAATGTCATAGAAGAAGAGGGACACAAACAAAGAAATATTACAAAAACATGAGTGCGACAAGGATGCTATTATATGTTTTATATGTTGAGCACAACCCACTACTGGCAACGCTGATCGTACCCTGGCATGAACCTAAGGCCTATCCACGTCAATATGGAAGCACTAGACTCGAGTTTCGCCCTCGTTTGAGCTCGTCAGTAGTGCATATCCCTGACCGGATCCGGAAACAAGCCCCGGATCACTGACGTATGAAGCGGGTGTGTAACCACGCGGCACACGTTGGACACACAGCCAAAGTATCACAACAGAATACCACAACGTCACCCATCGTAGGCTAGCCTCAGTGATCCGGGGCTTGTTTCCGGATCCGGTCAGGGATATGCACTACTGACGAGCTCAAACGAGGGCGAAACTCGAGTCTAGTGCTTCCATATTGACGTGGATAGGCCTTAGGTGCATGCCAGGGTACGATCAGCGTTACCAGTAGTGGGTTGTGCTCAATATTTAAAATTCAAATCCCGAAATAACCAAATTAATCTATATGTTTTATATTATTTTATTATTCTCACTGAGTATATACTAGGTTGTGAATACAACAGTCACTACCGCCAGAAACGGAATTCACTGGACTCTGGCAAAGCAGCTTGATGATCTGGACTTCACTAACGACCTTGCCCTCCAATCCTACACCTCATCCGGCTGCATCATTTCCAGTCGTAACCATTCTGCCTTCTGATAGATCTGACAATGAAAATGTTCTTTCGTGCCCCTATTCCCTTTATGTCCTGAGTAGATGCTGTTTCGATTTTGCTTAAAGGTTCACCTGGCACTACAGCTGATAAGTAACACTGTGTATGTTTGATACCTTTTTTCTATAATCTCTAAGACAAATTTTATTGGACAAGATCACCAGTGTGCTTTCTTATCATACATAACCAAATGTTGCCGAAAGTTACAGAGACGCCTGCTATAGGCACCGGTACCCGCAATTATGTAAACAAATAGACATGATAGTCTCTTTAAACCCACGGCGCTGACAGCAAAACATGCGACAGTGTGTTGCGTGTATATCAGTTAAAGGGATTAATTACTTTAACTAATTCAGCGTCGAAGGATAATATATCGCCAAATATGACCTCGCATTTGGACAGAAGGACGATATATCACTATACTAATATCATAGTGTTTTTTGTATAGTTTCGTTGTATCTTCCACAATTTTAATGCTCAGTGAGCCGAAATTCCCATGATAATACTTGTTCATATGTTGTGTACCATGATTGGTTTAAACCTACGTTTGATTTGGCACTGAAACTGTTAATATTCTCAAAATAATGTTTTCCCGTAGTGAATTTGAATTAAAAGACACAAACAAAAGACGATTTATTGTCTGGCATATTTCGCTGCATCTCGTCAGGTACATACTACAGAAATTAAATTACACAATATAAACTAAAGTAATTAGATAAATCCTTCAAGCTGAAATATACACCACACATATTCACAGTAATTTCAGTTGTCTGTCGACATTTCTTTGCGGTACACCGATCGTGTGCCGTCTGCTCTATGTCACATTAGAATATATAGGAACGGCAACGCTTCGTTGTGTTCGTGTTCCATAGATAGAGAGATGTTTTTATGCGTCTTGTTCATTGTGGCCTGAAACGATGTTGCTTGTAGCTCGTCTGTGGTGATGCTGATTGTATTGTCCATATAATGACAGCAGAAGACGAAGGCTTTAATGTCTGAGGATTTCTTTTCTTCTAAATGTTCTTGAAGATGTCTGCTAGAAAAGGACCAAGCGGACTCCCTTTGGCCACTCCGTCAATTTGGCGGTATGACTTTTAAAAAAAAAAAAAACATGAAATTGAATTTTATGTTGGCGGCACATAGTAATAATAGGCTCTCCATAACAGATGTCTGTAAGCCTAGTTTTAGTAGTTTGTCTTTGATGCGTTCACCTATTATTTTAACTGTCGTATCTAATGGAACGTTGGTGAATAGGGAGAATAAATCAATGGATGCCATGTGTTTATTATTTATGTCCATTTTATCCAATAATTCCACCAGTTAAAATATATCTCTGAGTATTTTTGGCTCAAACGACAGTCGTACTGGCTTTAAAATTTCAGATAGCCATCTCGCCATCCGGTGTTGTTCAGAGTTAACCATAGACAGGGTCGGTCTGAGCGGGATTCCGGGCTTGTGAAGTTTAAGGAAACCTTACCGAAATTTATCTAATTACAGTACTTTTTATTAATTGGTTTTTGCGGTATGTCCTGTCGAGATGCAGTCAAACATGCAAGACAATAAATCGTGCAGTTAATGTATGTTGATTTATTTCTTGACGCGATGCTGAGAAATATGTCAGGCGACACATTGTGCAATATATGTTTTGTCTCTTCATTATTCAAACGTGCTGACACCAATGCCACTTGTGCCGCTCTTCTGTCACCAGCCCAGGGCTACCGGCCGGGCACCTGCAGCCTCAATGCCTACCTGTCCTGCGACCAGTACGCCGCCTGCAGTGAGGCCAACGACAGCCTGTCCTTCACCTGCCAGTGCCAGGAGGGGGCAACCGGCGACGGGTTCAAGCCTGAAGTCAACGGAACAGGCTGCCGACTTCGTGAGTTGTCCTTCTTGTGTTTTGCTTCTTTGTTTACCACATATATTCTTTTTTATAGTGATCCATCTCCTACCAGATGTTGTGAATTTCTAGGGATATCAATTGGGGAATCCTTTGAGGCCACTAAGACAGTTCATAAATAAACCCACATGTATTCTTTGGAGTGAGAAAACAATAAACTAGAAACTAGAAGACGCATTAGACAACATACAAATTGAAAGCTACAGTCACCGACCGCGATACCGAACCTGTCACCTCCAAATGACGACGGCGCCTCTCTGCAGGAACAAGTGTAGTTGGACATGCGTCTCTTCATGTTATCTTCTCACTTATCTTGCTCGCTTGCCTTAGACCGTACCCTCCAGTGTGGTATTTACAAGAGTGCCAATTATTATTTTTAACATGTGGCTGAAATATTTAACTTGTCTCCTTTTCATTTCTTTCATCAACTCTCTTTTCAATTCCAGTCTCTCTAGAACTTATGTATTAGATTGGATTTTGTTTCTATTGCCTTAGTTAGAATTTCCATTTGCTTTTTGATCGCCCAGGTTTCTGCTTAAACTGAGTATAATAAACAAAGTGATTTATTTCAATGAGTTAACCTCTCTGTGTTTCCCCGCCAGCTTTCAAACCGTGCAGTGACAGCAGCGAGTGTCCGGAGTTCGGATACTGTGACCTGGGGTCATTCAAGTGCGCCTGCAAGCTCGGCTTTGACGGGGACGGATACAACTGCTCGGGTCAGTTCTGTGGCTTTTCTAATAATAGATCCAGACATTACCTCTTAGAATACCACTAGCCACTCTAAACGGCTCATGGTGGTTGGGGGAAGTAACAAATCCCGCTTCCAGTAGTGTAAACAGTCATTCAATGTTGTGTATAGATGCATAAATCATGAGAAGTAGACATACTTTACTTACATAATGAGAAGTAGATTTAATAAAAACACATAATGAGAAGTAGATATACTTTACTTACATCATGAAAAGTAGATTTAATGTAAACACATAATGAGAAGAGATATACTTTAGACACATCATGAGAAGTAGATATACTTTAGACACATCATGAGAAGTAGATATACTTTAGACACATCATGAGAAGTAGATACTGTGTTAACCTACTATGAGAAGTAGATATTCGTCATACACAATATGAGAAGTAGATATTCTTTTGACACATTATGAGAAATATATATTCTGCACACGCAGTGCGAGTAGATATTTTTTGCACACATTATGAGAGGCAGACATTGTTACACGCATTGTAAGAAATAGATATTCTTTACACATATTGTGAGAAATAAATGTTCTTTACAAATTGTGAAAATTAGATATTTTGGACACATTATGAGAAGTAGACATTCTTTACACACATTGTGAGAAGTAGGTAATCTTTGGATACCCTTTGAGAAGTTGACATTTTTTACACACATTGTGAGAAGTAGATATTCTTTGGATACACTATGAGAATTAGAAATTCTTTGAAAATATTGTGGACGGAGAAAGACTAAACTTCGCCGTGACAACGGGAAAGTTGGATGGAAAGAAATATAGTGGAAGACACAGCGACGATTCTACACAGCGTGGTATTGCAGCATGGAAGAAATCTGGAATTGTAAATATTGACTGTAGACCAGATGAAATCACCTGGGGAAACAAATGGACAACACAGCACAGCTGGCTCTGTACACATACATAGAAATATCAACGATTGGGGAAACAAAATGACAACACCGCACGGCTGGCTCTGTACACATACATAGAAATATCAACTCTTGGGGACACAAAATGACAACACCGCACGGCTGGCTCTGTACACATACATAGAAATATCAACTCTTGGGGACACAAAATGACAACACCGCAAGGCTGGCTCTGTACACATACATAGAAATATCAACTCTTGGGGACACAAAATTACAACACCGCAAGGCTGGCTCTGTACACATACATAGAAATATCAACTGATGGGGAAACACTGCGGCCATTGACACAGCATGACAAATAAATTCAGGTATTGATCGGCACTCATAGAAATAGATAGAAATAAAGAAGAGATTAGAAGCCGCACTCAAATTTAGTTGCAACTGCCTTGCA
>JACEFZ010008497.1:2500-141776 GCA_014155875.1 Cepaea nemoralis
CTGTGATTGTTGTCCTGCATATCTTGTGATTGTGTGGTCTGCATATCTGTGATTGTGTACTGCATATCTGTGATTGTGTCTGCATATCTGTGATTGTGTTCTGCATATCTGTGATTGTGTATCTGCATATCTGTGATTGTGTGTCTGCATATCTGTGATTGTGTCGCTATCTTGATTAGTGTGTCCTGCATATCATGTGATTGTGTGGCATGAATATCTGTGATTGGTGTTCTGCATATCTGTGATTGTGTGTCCTGCATATCTGTGATTGTGTGTCTGCATATCTGTGATTGTGTCTGCATATCTGTGATTGTGCAATTTTTGGTCTGCATATCTGTGATTGTGTGTCTGCATATCTGTGATTGTGTGTCTGCATATCTGTGATTGTGTGTCTGCATATCTGTGATTGTGGTGTCTGCATATCTGTGATTGTGTGTCTGCATATCTGTGATTGTGTGGTCTGCATATCTGTGATTGTGGTCTGCATATCTGTGATTGTGTGGTCTGCTATCTGTGATTGTGTGTCTGCATATCTGTGATTGTGTATTGTATATCTGTGATTGTGTGTCTGCATATGTGTGATTGTGTGTCTGCATATGTGTGATTGTGTGTCTGCATATCTGTGATTGTGTGGTGTCTGCATATCTGTGATTGTGTGGTGTCTGCATATCTGTGATTGTGTGTCTGCACATCTGTGATTGTGTGTCTGCATATCTGTGATTGTGTGGTGTCTGCATATCTGTGATTGTGTCTGCATATTTGTGATTGTGTCTGCATATCTGTGATTGTGTGTCTGCATATCTGTGATTGTGTGGGGTCTGCATATCTGTGATTGTGTGTCTGCATATATGTGATTGTGTGTCTGCATATCTGTGATTGGGGTGTCTGCATATCTGTGATTTTGTGGTGTCTGTACAGCAGTCATTGTGTGTCTGCATATCTCTGATTGTGTGGTGTCTGCATATCTGTGATTGTGTATCTGTATATCTGTGATTGTGTGTCTGCATATCTGTGATTGTGGTGTCTGCATATCTGTGATTGTGTGTCTGCATATCTGTGATTGTGTGATGTCTGCATATCTGTGATTGTGTGGTGTCTGCATATCTGTGATTGTGTGGTGTCTGCACATCTGTGATGTGTGTCTGCATGTCTGTGATTGTGTGTCTGCACATCTGTGATTGTGTGTCTGCACATCTGTGATTGTGTGTCTGCATGTCTGTGATTGTGTGTCTGCATATCTGTGATTGTGTGTCTGCATATCTGTGATTGTGTGGTGTCTGCATATCTGTGATTGTGTGGTGTCTGCATATCTGTGATTGTGTGGTGTCTGCATATCTGTGATTGTGTGGGGTCTGCATATTGTGATTGTGTGTCTGCATATCTGTGATTGTTATTGTGTGTGTGTCTGCATATCTGTGATTGTGTGGTGTCTGCATATCTGTGATTGTGTGGTGTCTGCATATCTGTGATTGTGTGTCTGCATATCTGTGATTGTGTACTGTATATCTGTGATTGTGTGTCTGCATATGTGTGATTGTGTGTCTGCTATGTGTGATTGTGTGTCTGCAGAGCTGTGATTGTGTGGTGTCTGCAATATCTGGATTGTGGTGGTGTCTGCATATCTTGATTGTGTGTCTGCACATCTGTGATTGTGTGTCTGCATATCTGTGATTGTGTGGTGTCTGCATATCTGTGATTGTGTCTGCATATTTGTGATTGTGTCTGCATATCTGTGATTGTGCCTTGTCTGCATATCTGTGATTGTGTTGGTGTCGCATATCTGTGATTGTGTGTCTGCAGTATAGTGATTAGTGTGTCTGCTATCTGTGATTGTGTGTCTGCTATCTGTGTTGTGTGGTTGTCGGTACAGCAGTCATTGTGTGTCTGCATATCTCTGATTGTGTGGTGTCTGCAGTATCTGTGATTGTGTATCTGTATATATCGTGATTGTGTGTCTGCATATCTGTGATTGTGGTGTCTGCATATCTGTGATTGTGTGGTCTGCATATCTGTGATTGTGTGATGTCTGCATATCTGTGATTGGTGTGGTGTCTGCATATCTGTGATTGTGTGGTGTCTGCACATCTGTGATTGTGTGTCTGCATGTCTGTGATTGTGTGTCTGCACATCTGTGATTGTGTGTCTGCACATCTGTGATTGTGTGTCTGCATGTCTGTGATTGTGTGTCTGCATATCTGTGATGTCTGCATATCTGTGATTGTGTATCTGTATATCTGTGATTGTGTGATGTCTGCATATCGTGGATTGTGTGGTGTCTGCATATCTGTGATTGTGTGCCTGTATATCTGTGATTGTGTGTCTGCACATCTGTGATTGTGTGTCTGCATATCTCTGGATTGTGTGGTGTCTGTACAGCAGCCATTGTGTGTCTGCCATAATCTCTGATTGTGTGGTGTCCTGCATATCTGTGATTGTGTATCTGTATATCTGTGATTGTGTGTCTGCATATCTGTGATTGTGGTGTCTGCATATCTGTGATTGTGTGTCTGCATATCTGTGATTGTGTGTCTGCATATCTGTGATTGTGTGTCTGCATATCTGTGATTGTGGTGTCTGCATATCTGTGATTGTGGTGTCTGCATATCTGTGATTGTGTGTCTGCATATCTGTGATTGTGTGTCTGCATATCTGTGATTGTGGTGTCTGCATATCTGTGATTGTGTGTCTGCATATCTGTGATTGTGTGTCTGCATATCTGTGATTGTGGTGTCTGCATATCTGTGATTGTGTGTCTGCATATCTGTGATTGTGTGTCTGCATATCTGTGATTGTGTGGTGTCTGCATATCTGTGATTGTGTGGTGTCTGCATATCTGTGATTGTGTGGTGTCTGCATATCTGTGATTGTGTGGTGTCTGCATATCTGTGATTGTGTGGTGTCTGCATATCTGTGATTGTGTGGTGTCTGCATATCTGTGATTGAGTGTCTGTATATCTGTGATTGTGTGTCTGCATATCTGTGATTGTGTGTCTGCATATCTGTGATTGTGTGGTGTCTGCATATCTGTGATTGTGTGGTGTCTGCATATCTGTGATTGTGTGGTGTCTGCATATCTGTGATTGTGTGTCTGCATGTCTGTGATTGTGTGTCTGCACATCTGTGATTGTGTGTCTGCATGTCTGTGATTGTGTGTCTGCATATCTGTGATTGTGTGTCTGCATATCTGTGATTGTGTGGTGTCTGCATATCTGTGATTGTGTGGTGTCTGCATATCTGTGATTGTGTGGTGTCTGCATATCTGTGATTGTGTCTGCATATATGTGATTGAGTGTCTGCATATCTGTGATTGTGTGGTGTCTGCATATCTGTGATTGTGTGGTGTCTGCATATCTGTGATTGTGTGTCTGCATATCTGTGATTGTGTGGTGTCTGCATATCTGTGATTGTGTGGTGTCTGCATATCTGTGATTGTGTGTCTGCATATCTGTGTGTGTTCGTGTGGGAGAGAGAGAGAGAGAGAGAGAGAGAGAGGAGAGAGAGAGAGAGAGAGAAAGAGAGAGAAAGTGGGTGTCAGTGAGAGGGAGAGAGTGAATGCGTGTGTGCGCACGTGCATGCGTGTGTGTGGAGAGAGTGATTGAGCGAGAAATGGTGGGGGAATGTGTCAGTGCATGCATTCGTATGTGTATGTGTGAGAGTGAGTGAGGGAGTGTATGCGTGCGTGCATGTGTTCATGTGCATGTGTTCATGTGTATGTGTATGTGTGAGAGAGTGTGATTGAGAGAGTGAGTGTGTGTGTGTGTGAAGGATTGTGTGTTAGAGAGTGAGACAGTGGGAGAGTTGATGTGCTAGTGTGTGTGTGTGAGCGCGCGCATGTGTGTGAGTGTGTGTATATGAAAGAATACAGAGAGAGAGAGAGAGAGAGAGAGAGAGAGAGAGAGAGAGAGAGAGAGAGAGAGAGAGAGAGAGAGAGCTGAGCAGATGCATGTCATGTAACACGCATGTTATGTAACTACGCGAATCCATATGTTTGTGTATTCTCATCTGTCATATATCAGTTAAATACCATTTGATTTTATCATGCATAATATAAACTCATGTTCATTATTGTAGTTAGAGTCAGTGAGTGGGAATGAGAGACAGAACGAGTGAGCGTGAGAGTGAATGAGTGAGCGGGAGAGTGAATGAGTGAACGGGAAAGTGAATGAGTGAGCGGGAGAGTGAATGAGTGAGCGTGAGAGTGAATGAGCGGGAGAGTGAATGCGTGAGAGTGAATGAATGAGCGGAAGAGTGAATGTGTGAGCGTGAGAGTGAATGTGTGTGTGTGTGTGAAAGAGAGAGAGAGAGAGAGAGAGGGAGAGAGAGAGAGAGAGAGAGAGAGAGAGAGAGAGAGAGAGAGAGAGAGAGAGAGAGAGAGAGAGAGAGAGAGAGCATCACTATTTTTACGTCACATACATTTTATTTTCACAATGTTTATATTTCTTCCTATGTAAATGTATAATGCTCTTGATGAACGAAAGACGAGTGATTGGAAGGGCCGAATGTAAGACGGGCCTGCGCGCCCAATTTGTGACCCTAATAAAGTTGATTTGATTTGATTTGATTGTGTGGTGTCTGCATATCTGTGATTGTGTGTCTGCATATCTGTGATTGTGTGTCTGCATATCTGTGATTGTGTGTCTGCATATCTGTGATTGTGTGGTGTCTGCATATCTGTGATTGTGTGGTGTCTGCATATCTGTGATTGTGTGTCTGCATATCTGTGATTGTGTGTCTGCATATCTGTGATTGTGTGGTGTCTGCATATCTGTGATTGTGTGTCTGCATATCTGTGATTGAGTGTCTGTATATCTGTGATTGTGTGTCTGCATATGTGTGATTGTGTGTCTGCATGTGTGATTGTGTGTCTGCATATCTGTGATTGTGTGTCTGCATATCTGTGATTGTGTGTCTGCATATGTGTGATTGTGTGTCTGCATATGTGTGATTGTGTGTCTGCATATCTGTGATTGTGTGTCAGCATATCTGTGATTGTGTGGTGTCTGCATATCTGTGATTGTGTGGTGTCTGCATATCTGTGATTGTGTCTGCATATCTGTGATTGTGTGTCTGCATATCTGTGATTGAGTGTCTGTATATCTGTGATTGTGGTGTCTGCATATCTGTGATTGTGTGGTGTCTGCATATCTGTGATTGTGTGGTGTCTGCATATCTGTGATTGTGTCTGCATATCTGTGATTGTGTCTGCATATCTGTGATTGTGTCTGCATATCTGTGATTGTGTATCTGTGTATCTGTGATTTTGTATCTGCATATCTGTGATTGTGCATCTGTATATCAGTGATAGTGTGTCTGCATATCTGTGATTGTGTGTCTGCATATCTGTGATTGTGTGTCTGCACATCTGTGATTGTGTGTCTGCATATCTTTGATTGTGTGTCTGCATAACTGTGATTGTGTGTCTGCATATCTGTGATTGTGTGTCTGCATATCTGTGATTGTGTGGTGTCTGCATATCTGTGATTGTGTGGTGTCTGCATATCTGTGATTGTGTGGTGTCTGCATATCTGTGATTGTGTGGTGTCTGCATATCTGTGATTGTGTGGTGTCTGCATATCTGTGATTGTGTGTCTGCATATCTGTGATTGTGTGGTGTCTGCATATCTGTGATTGTGTGGTGTCTGCATATCTGTGATTGTGTGTCTGCATATATGTGATTGTGTATCTGTATATCTGTGATTGTGTGTCTGCATATGTGTGATTGTGTGTCTGCATATGTGTGATTGTGTGTCTGCATATCTGTGATTGTGTGGTGTCTGCATATCTGTGATTGTGTGGTGTCTGCATATCTGTGATTGTGTGTCTGCACATCTGTGATTGTGTGTCTGCATATCTGTGATTGTGTGGTGTCTGCATATCTGTGATTGTGTCTGCATATCTGTGATTGTGTCTGCATATCTGTGATTGTGTGTCTGCATATCTGTGATTGTGTGTCTGCATATCTGTGATTGTGTGGTGTCTGCATATCTGTGATTGTGTGTCTGCATATATGTGATTGTGTGTCTGCATATCTGTGATTGTGTGTCTGCATATCTGTGATTGTGTGGTGTCTGTACAGCAGTCATTGTGTGTCTGCATATCTCTGATTGTGTGGTGTCTGCATATCTGTGATTGTGTATCTGTATATCTGTGATTGTGTGTCTGCATATCTGTGATTGTGGTGTCTGCATATCTGTGATTGTGTGTCTGCATATCTGTGATTGTGTGATGTCTGCATATCTGTGATTGTGTGGTGTCTGCATATCTGTGATTGTGTGGTGTCTGCACATCTGTGATTGTGTGTCTGCATGTCTGTGATTGTGTGTCTGCACATCTGTGATTGTGTGTCTGCACATCTGTGATTGTGTGTCTGCATGTCTGTGATTGTGTGTCTGCATATCTGTGATGTCTGCATATCTGTGATTGTGTATCTGTATATCTGTGATTGTGTGATGTCTGCATATCTGTGATTGTGTGGTGTCTGCATATCTGTGATTGTGTGCCTGTATATCTGTGATTGTGTGTCTGCACATCTGTGATTGTGTGTCTGCATATCTCTGATTGTGTGGTGTCTGTACAGCAGCCATTGTGTGTCTGCATATCTCTGATTGTGTGGTGTCTGCATATCTGTGATTGTGTATCTGTATATCTGTGATTGTGTGTCTGCATATCTGTGATTGTGGTGTCTGCATATCTGTGATTGTGTGTCTGCATATCTGTGATTGTGTGTCTGCATATCTGTGATTGTGTGTCTGCATATCTGTGATTGTGGTGTCTGCATATCTGTGATTGTGGTGTCTGCATATCTGTGATTGTGTGTCTGCATATCTGTGATTGTGTGTCTGCATATCTGTGATTGTGGTGTCTGCATATCTGTGATTGTGTGTCTGCATATCTGTGATTGTGTGTCTGCATATCTGTGATTGTGGTGTCTGCATATCTGTGATTGTGTGTCTGCATATCTGTGATTGTGTGTCTGCATATCTGTGATTGTGGTGTCTGCATATCTGTGATGTGTGTCTGCATATCTGTGATTGTGTGTCTGCATATCTGTGATTGTGTGTCTGCATATCTGTGATTGTGTGTCTGCATATCTGTGATTGTGTGTCTGCATATCTGTGATTGTGTGTCTGCATATCTGTGATTGTGGTGTCTGCATATCTGTGATTGTGTGTCTGCATATCTGTGATTGTGTGGTGTCCTGTCTCTTATGCACATCTGTGATTGTGTGTCTGCATATCTGTGATTGTGGTGTCTGCATATCTGTGATTGTGTGTCTGCATATCTGTGATTGTGTGGTGTCTGCATATCTGTGATTGTGTGTCTGCATGTCTGTGATTGTGTGTCTGCACATCTGTGATTGTGTGTCTGCATGTCTGTGATTGTGTGCCCACACGTATGTATGGGTATTTGTGTATTTGGAGGCGTGTCTGTCTTCGTGCTTGTCTGGATAGCTGTGGCCTATGTTTATGTCTATGTGTCTATGTTGTTGTCTGAGTGTTAGTTATATGTCTGTGCATATGGATGTGTAGCTGGATGTTTGGAGGGGAGGAGAGGCAGGAGGAAACAAAGAGAGATGTTAGACATTCTGACATGTTGGCACAGAAGAACAGCAGTATCAGAATTGAATGGCAGCAAATGCGACAGAGAGCTCTGGACAGGCATGATCACCAACATCACATGACAGAGACAATAAGAAGAAGAAGATGATGCATCTAACTATATCTGTGTATGTGTACGTGTGTTCATACCCACAGCTATAGGTCTGTGTGTCCATATGCCTATGTGTATGTTCATTTTGTGTGTGTATATTTGTCTCTGTGAATGAGTATTTACCTGATGTTTGTGCGTGTGTAGGTCTGTATGTATATCTGTCATGTGTGTGTGTGTGAGTGTGTGTGTGAGTGTGTGTGTGTGAGTGTGTGTGTGTGTCTGTGTCTGTCAGTCTGTTGGGTCTGACTGTGTGTGTCTGTCTGTGTGTGTGTCTGTGTCTGTCTGCATGCGTGCACACACACACACACAGACACACAAACAGACACAGACAGATGTAAGCCTCATACGCCTCATAATATATTTAGTTTATACTGAGGTGCTCTGTGTTCATATTACAGAGTTTACTAGTCCAGATGAATGTGACATATATAATAAAGTAGCCACAATAAAGCTACCACAATAAAGTAACCAAGATAAAGTACCACAATAAAGTAACAACAATAAAGAACCAAGAGCCACTCTTGTTTGCAGTGATAGGTGGAAAACTTACTTTGCTTGGCAATGTTACTAGTCAGGACTCGTTAAGAACTAATTTTGTAACGAAGGGACAGAGTGCAAGGAATTAACATCAGTATGGAGGGAATTAACGTCTTTCCCCAAATCAGCAGGCCAGTGCTCTCAGGTCAGGTCAAAGCACTAGTAACAAATGTGCAATTGTGTTGAAGAGTACACGAGGGCAAGCAAGGTTATTACATTTGTTCGGTAGCTATAAATATGTCAGGACGTGGGAAACAGGGAAAAGCCGGGCTCCCAAACAACTTCCTGCCAAAAAATGACAGGTTGCAGAAGTGTATTTTGAATCTGAAGCATTCTAGAAGTATAGAGCTGCACAAACAACATTCCACCCCAGGAGTATAAGAGGACCCTTGGAATGACAAGGTGCATTACCCTCTTTGGACAACAGTTATCTTCAAATTAATATCCTGTACAGGATTATTGATGGTGATGGGTGGTGATGGACCCTGATTTAACTTCTCTTTGAGGTTGAACAGGGTAGTGGTAATCAAATCGAAGAAAAAAACAAAACAAGGGGGAGATTTGTTTGGCTGGGTCTCTAATGGCAAGGATTGGCTCCAAAACCAGCTGTAGAAGGTATCCAATTATTAGTCGCTATACGATCAAGGAACTGAGGCTTGTATTTCAATACGTCACGGATGTCACGATAATTGTTGTGTTAGACCAACAGAGTACCATTACATTAATAAAGTTTGAACCAACAGCACTTGTGGCGTCCACTTTTAGGTTGAACCACGGCCAACCACAGGCCATTCATAGCAGTTGATGAAGCATGTTTCTACACATTGTGGGCGTCTCTCGTGCAGCGACACGTGTACTATCTCATAAATTATGCAACATTGTTTTGAATACTGATGGAAGTAAATGGCAAAGTGTCAGGCAAAAGAAATCGTTGATAGGAAGCATGAGTTGATTAAAGAACTGACATAACAGAACCCATATGTGCTTCGTCCTCATCTTCAACAACCAGCTAAGAGTTCCAATACTAACGGTACCAGTTGCAATCTGATTATGTGTCCGTCTAGTGTTTCCTGGCAACATGAAAGAGTGGACAAGCTGTGGAACTGTTGTATGTGCATGTAATACTGAAGATAGAAAGGAGTGGAAGACTCTGATCATGTATGCATCCACTATGCAAGCCCTGTCCCCCACAGATGGAATAAGATGGTGGAAGAAACCTTTGATCATGAATGCATTCACTATACAAGCCCAACCCCCCACAGATGAGATTACATGGAGGAAGAAACCTTTGATCATGAATGCTCCATTATACAAGCCCCCCCCCCCCCCCCCCCCCCCCCCCCCCCCCCCCCCCATCATCACCACCCGATGGAATCACTTGGTGGAAGAAACCTTTGGTCATGAACGCATCCATAATGCAAGCCCAACCCCCCACAGATGGGATTACATGGTGGGAGAAGTCTTTTCCTTCCTCTCTATTCCTCGTTTGAGGTGCAAGTTATGCACATCAGTGTTCAGTGTGTTCAACTTCGGCAATGCGTATGTGGGGGGGGGTGGGGGGGGGTGGATGGTGGGTGGGGGATTGTAAGTGTGCCTGAGGGTGTGTGTATGGGTGGGGTGTTGGTGGGTGGTTGGATGTGTGGGTGGGTGAGGGGATGTGTGGTGGGTGGGGACTTGCCTCATAACCTGGTAATATGCATTGTTTATGTTTACAATATTCATTTGACAACGTTTTGTTTCCTATGTATCATGCACTATTGATGAATGAAAGATGAGTGATTGGAGGGGCCGAATGTAAGACGGACCTGCGTGCCCAATTTGTGACCCTTTTAAAATAAAGTTAAATCAAATCAAATCAAATATCTAGACAGATTCCATCCAATGTAACATGCTTTATCTACCTTGGGTAGGGTTTCTGCCAGGGCTGCTGCCTTTTGGACAAGTCTTTGCAATTTCTAACTGCCGTTGGATGTTTAATATGCACCCTAAACAGGTTGTGTGCACGAAACGATCCGTGTGCAAAACAATCACATAGTACACAACTTTGTGTATTGCCTCCCCTTAAACTTGGCGCTCTTCTGATTTCAGAAATGTGACAAACCTAATGGTAGGCTTTTCTCTGCTAACAATTCTGCCAGGGCAGTTGTCCTATGGCCTACCCTTTGCAAATTCCAACAGGGATTTTTAATGTGCACACAGGACTAACTGTTTTTTGCCCTTATCTAAGAAGATAGGTATCTAAACCAAATGACGGAGAATGGAATCGAACCCACAACCCTCGGAGCACAAGGTAAGTGGCTTAACCACTTCAGAACAGAGAGCACACAAATCACAAGAGCCAGAATGGTCACTGCGGTCGTCCATGCTTGATGAATTTACATTTGTTTTGTTTTATAATTGTCAGAAAGCAGATGAATAAAGTTGAATCAAGAAGCAACATCAGAGCACTCAAGACATTCCCATCTGAGCTCCAACCTCATCTTCAACAGCCAGTGAAGAGTCTCAGTAATAATGGTACCAGTAGCAGGCCGATTGTGTATCTGTCTGGTCTTTCCTCAGAGTACTGAATATCGACCAGATCCTCTGGCCATCCCCTGCCACACCATTCTCTCCAGGCAATGATAGTGTATCTGTTCTCCCACTCTATATATACATGATCTCAAAGGGCATTTACCACATTTGTGTTATTGTGCATCAATATTCCACCCAAACGGTGCAGACCCAGCTAATGATAGTTGATAGAAAACAGAGGTCATAAACCAAAACTCTATCATCATCATCCAGTGCCTTGCCGGCTGGTATGGGCAATCATGCCTCTCCACAAATTACGATCTCTGACATCATGGATCAATTCATGTGTTGACTCCCTTCCGTGCCATGATACAGACTGTCAAGAATCTTCTCACGTTGTCTTCCTCTATCTCTCTTTCCACAAATCTTTCTGGTTGTCACAACATGTTCCAGTTTCTGTCTTCTGTGGCCAAGAAATGATGACTGCCTCTTTCTGATGTTTGTGACTAAGTTGTCTTTGCAACTCAGCTTCCCTTAAAATGTTGTGATGATCATTTTGACGGTCCAATTAATTTTCAGCTTCTTCTATAAAACCACATCTCCAAGGCTTCCATTGATTTTTCGCCTGTTTAAACATTTATCCAGAATTCGCAGATGTATGTTAAAACTGGTTCTATGTAACAAGCAAGAACTCGTTTTCTACCTTTCAAGGACAGTGATTTATTGCACGAAGCGTTCTTCATTTGATAGAATGCAGTTTTTGCTTTACACTCTATAAGACACATGAATGTCCAAGCATATTAAAGACTGAAAAGAGAAGACTTAATATGATGAAACAAGAAAAGGCTGCAGGTCCCGACAAGGTAAAGGCAATGATAAAAACTCTATGCAACTTTGCCATTGACGGAAATATGCTGGTACTGCGCTGATCACCACGCCTTCGAGGAGTGTCTGCTGGCCAAGCTGGACACGGACCTCCGAGCACCCAACAACAAAAGAAAGTGCGCCAACTGCCTGGGCAAGCATGGAGCAAGATACTTAGGCTGTCCCATACCTTCAAAGACACATAGACATCTTAAAGATCGCCATCACTACAAAGACTCCATATAAGGATGCAATGCAGAGGTGCAAGACAGCCACGGGCATCTCACAAGCGGAAAAAGCTCAACTGCAAGACCAGATAGATGAGCTAAAGAAGCAAATCAAGCTGCTTCAATCACCGGCAATGGTCGACCAGTGACAATGAAAAGCTGCTTGCTGAAATAAAGGAGATCCAGAAAAACATCAAGCAAGAGGTGAAACATACGGCACTGATAAAGAAGGAGAATGAAAATTCCTACAAACCATTAAATCAGAGCGAGAACTACAAAAAGCTGAAATGGAACATTTCCAAAACAAATCAACAGAAGCCATACAAAAAATCACTGAGAAACCGCAAGATGAAAACCAAGATACCGAGCCTGAATCGCAAGTGAAAGCCAGCAGCCCAACCATGATGCCTGAAACATTCAAAGGGAAGCAAATATCCCACCAGACACCCGAAGAAAACCGAGATGAGCACCCTGACGACGGCATAGAGGATGCCCCGATACCGCCAGTATTTACTGATGAAGAAATCGCAGAGATAAAGAGGATTCATGAACTCAAGTGCAAGGAATACAGAAGGCGCATGGAAGAAAAAGCAAAGAAGTACAAGAAACACAAGGGAAAACCAATGCCCTGCTGTACCGCTGAAGAACCAGGTTTATGGCAGGATGACGAACACCCATGGCAATACTATATGGATGACGGAGAGATCGTCCCATGGCAGACCATGGAGGAAGCAATCGAAAGACAGCAAGAACTCAAACGTGAAAGTGAAAAAAAGCGCAAGAAGGAATATCACACTGAAAAACTTCTACAGGCAATACACAGAAAAGGAGGCAAAAATACCAAATAAAAAGTCCTTATATGGACTGCAACCAGTCAAGCCCAGGCAGGGCTGAGTGGTCTCGAGGTATGGTGTCCGCCTCGAGTGCTGGAGGCCCTGGGTTCAGGCCCCGGTGAGGACCGGAATTCATTTAAAAAATCCACCTGGACTTCCAGTAATAAAATTCCCCCTGGTCTCTGGGTAGTGAGATCAGACGCCCAGTGTGTATTGTTGCGCACGTAAAAAATTCCTTGGCAGTTGGAAATCGAAAAAGAGTAGCCTAACGGCGCTGCCCGGGCAAAATTTTCGAGTTAAAAATCTACCCAAGTATTTCAGGATCCTCGCCGATGCTACGGAGTTCGTGCATTGAGCTGAGTTTCTCCAGACTCAGGTTTGAGTTAGGAGGAAAACGGAGCACTTATGTGTTAAACCTGTGTGCCGTGATGTTGATCCAACGACTAAACTAAACTAAACTAAGCCAGATGAGCCAGGAGCCTTCACTAACAACAGAAACCACCAGCAGAGACATGAACAAAGGACAGCCGCCGATCATCCCCCCAGATGACGTCACAGACACAAACGTTTACATAACCAGTCTGAGATAGGACTTACTCGTGAAAGTGCACAAGACAAGAAACGGTAAAAATACCCACAAAAACCGCAGATCTCAACAATAACCAAAGCTGAAGAGGCAGGTTAGACGAGACCGAGTTTGGAATTTTTTTTCTTCGAAAATTGGAATTGGAATTGATTCCATTAAAGAAAATACCCTGCCTATTTAACAGCCAGGCTTGTGTAAAAAAACAAACAAGTGTCCAGTAAACATTTAAGTTTGTGTAACATCTATCCAGCCAACAGATGGGTTTGTGTTCAGTAAACACTGCAGCATATACTTACAGACAAACACTCCAGCAGGACACAATAAGAATGCACACTGTATAATGAACACTGCTACACAAGAAGAACATACCTTATGATCAAGCTCTGGTAGCTTTCTGCTCCCTTGACTATCTGTAACAGATTTGCTGTAAACAACAAGTCACAACAATTTACTGATACACACTTCCAAGAAAAGGAATAAGGGTATCTATCACAAATGATACACTCAGAGATGATACAATAGGAACATATTAGAACAAGAGGGTTGGATATAGTTGGAGAAAAAAACGTAGGCATGAGTCTTAGAGATAAATGAGAAAGAGAAACTGACAGACATAAAAAGAAAGAAATAAAGACATACAGAGAGATTTTGAGAAGAGAGAGAGAGAGAGAGAGAGAGAGAGAGAGAGAGAGAGAGAGAGAGAGAGAGAGAGAGAGAGAGAGAGAGAGAGAGAGAGAGAGAGAGAGAGAGAGAGGAGAAGAATAAGAGTGAGAGAAAGAATGAGAGAGCTATACAGAAAGAGAAAGTGAGAGAGTGACAAAAAGATAGAGAATGAGAGTGATAAAAAGAATGTGAGAGATATAGAGAGAAAGTAACATAGTGACACAGAGAGAGAACAAGACTAAGAGTGAGAAAGAGAGAGGTAAAGAGAGACAGTGTGAACAAACGAATGAATGGATGAACAAACTTTTTTTTCAAAGGGTTAAGAACTGGGCACACATGTCTGTCTTACATTCTGCCCTTCTTAACTCTCTTTTTCATACATTACTTCATCTATACATGGATGTGAGTGAGAGAGAAAGCGAAAGAAGAAAAGAGAATGGAATAAAGAGAAAGATAGAGTGATAGAGAAACAGACAAAGAGAAACAGACAGAGACAGGCAGACAGTGAGAGAAAGTGACAGAAAAAGACAGAGAGACAGAGGAAGACATAAGAAGGGGTATCAAATAACAGAAGCTATCATTACTTGACATGCAACATAATATAATTCTGTGGATACACAATGCCTTTAGCATAATTTTCACCCACAAAAATTGTTAAAATACACAAGTCACTATGTAATATGCAATGTAAGCAACTAAAAAACACATGTAAACTGGACTAAAAATAAGTAAATGACCACAGTGTCAGGATTTAAAATACAATGTAAACTTTACATCAAAGACAAGGGATAAATCTCTATCAGAACCAAAACATTTCATAGTAAATGCCCAGGGAGGGAAACAATCACTATGAAAACATCACAAGTGTATAACTTTCCTACAGGGTAAATACTCAGCAGAAGTGACCTCTGAGGCAGCCAGATTTCATTAGTATCCTCTGACCAAATGTAAAAAGCCAGAGAACATATTACATGATGGATAAGATTTACAGGTAATAGCTCATGTGTCGCCTAGAACAGAATGAGTTAAAACATACACCACAGCAGAACATTTATGTTTCCCAATCAGAAGTGTGTCTATAATTGAGCATAATGTGCCAATTTACAATACATTGCTTCTTGTCAATTTACAATAAATTGTTTCTTCTAAATATACAATACACTACTTCTTGTCAATTTACAGTATGCAGTTTCTTGTCTATTTACAATACACTGGTTTGTCAATGAACAATGCACTATTTCTTGTCAATTTACAATAGTTTTTCATCAATTTACAATAGATTGTTTCTTGTCAATTTACAATAGTTTTTCATCAATTTACAATAGATTGTTTCTGGTCAATTTACAATAGTTTTTCATCAATTTACAATAGATTGTTTCTTGTCAATTTACAATACACAATACAATGCTGGCTGCTGAGGATGGGGATGGAGCACTTATAGGAATGTCCCGAATGCTGTGATGTCGGTTCCTAAATCAATCAATCAATCAATCAATCAATACACTGCTTCTTGTCAATTTACAATACACTCACTGCTTCTTGTTAATTTATAACACAGTTTCTTGTCAATTTACAACACACAGTTTCTTGCCAATTTACAATACACTGCTTCTTTTCAATTTAAAATACAATGCTTCTTGTTAATTTACATCGTTTCTTGCAATTTACAACCTACTGTTTCTTGTCAATTTATGGTACACAGTTTCATGTCAATTTACAATACCGTTTCTTGTCAATTTACAACACAGTGTCTTGTCAATTTATGAGACACAGTGTCTTATTGTTAATTTTTCTCCAACTGCACAAAGTTTGGCAGTGACAAAGGATTATAGAAGTCAATAAGTTAAAAATGTTTCGTCAAAAACATGTCAATAAAATCTGTCAAATCAAGCTACCGGATATAAGCACAAATGCAGTATTTTGCAAAAGATCCACAAAAGGATTACAAGACACGGATCAAGCTAAATTTCTGAACACTGCCAAGAA
This sequence comes from Cepaea nemoralis, assembly GCA_014155875.1. Classification (NCBI taxonomy): domain Eukaryota; kingdom Metazoa; phylum Mollusca; class Gastropoda; order Stylommatophora; family Helicidae; genus Cepaea; species Cepaea nemoralis. Next base: position 18,418 of record JACEFZ010008497.1, read on the forward strand.
TTCCCAATGGAAAATCTGATGAAATGAACAGGCAGCTGGAAATGTTGATTTTGTGTCTGAAGTTTCCCAGTTCTGTCAACATTTGAGCTGAGGTTTCTATTATTGGAGAATGCCAGGATATTGACATGGAGACTGTCGATACCTGATCACATTCCGCTGGAAATGTTTGTATTTAAGTGCCGGGATCAAATCAAACATGTGTCCTCAGGTGGACAGCCGGTCTGCATGTGCACATCAGGTCCATTAAACAAACAAGGATGGTAAACAGAGGTACTGTGCTTATGTTGATTTAACATCAGCATCACCACCATCATGATCCTTGGTTTCATCATCATTGCCATTATTATACCTCCACTTACCTCTACTATCACCAACACTAACACAACTGTCATCACTATCACCACATTATCATTATTGTAATCATCATCTTTATTGTAATCATCATCATTATTGTAATCATTATCATTATTGTAATCATCATCATTATTAGCACCATGGTCATGATTTGTATAATCATCATCATCATCACCCTTACCACCACCATCATCATTAATATCACAGTCTTAATCATCATTATCATAATCAGTACTATCATTATCATCATTTTAATCATCATCAGAACTACCAATATCATCATTTTATTCATCATCACCATATTGTTGTCACAATTGTAACTACCATCATCTTCATCATGCTTAACATTATTCTAATCATCATCATCATCATCATCATCTTCACTATGATCACCATATTCATCAATTTCATTAAGATTATCATAACTATAATCATCTCTACCACTACGATTGTCATAATTATAATCATCACCATCACCACCAGTATTGTAATTGCAATCATCATAACTAATCATAATTCACAATAGTCATAATCACTACTATCATCATTGTAATAATTACTACTGCCATCAACATCATTATTATCACTGTATCATTACCACTGCCATCAACACCATTAACATCACTGTAATAATTACTATTGCCGTCAACACCATTAACATCACTGTAATAATTACTATTGCCATCAACACCATTAACATCAGTAATCCATCATTGTAACCATTACTGCCACCATCACCATCATTACCCCCATAATCACTGTAATCATTACTACCACCAAAGACATTCATTAGAATCATTGAGATCATTACTATCATCATCACCATCTTTACCATCATTTTAATAATTACTACCACTATCACCATCACTACTATCACTATCAATATCATTATCATCACTGTATTCATTACTAGCCACTTTCACCATCATTATCATCACAGTAATCATCACTACCATCTTCAACATCATTGTAATCATTACTACCATCATAATAATCATCACTGTAATCATAACTACCATGATCACCATTGTAATCATTAGTTAGCTGCACATTCTTTACTGGACGTAGCAGTCAACCCCAGCATTTTTTGGCTGTTTGTGACTCAAGGGCAAGTTTAAGTTCAGTAGTTTGCCATTGCTTTCTGAATGACCGGTGCCCATACCATTTCATAAAAAACCAACACAGCTGTGTATCGAACGCAGTATGCAGGATTACAAATGGCGTCTGTAACACCTTCGCCATGGAGCCGGTTTATAATCATTACTACCACCACAATCATCATCACTGTAATCATTACTACCACCATCATCATCATCACTTGTAATCATTACTACCACCATCACTGAAATCATTACTACCACCATTACTGAAATCATTACTACCATCACTGAAATCATTACTACCATGATCAAATCATCATCATCATTGTAATAATTACTACAACCATTAACATCATTCTAATCATTACTACCACCAAAAACATCATCATTACTGTAATCATTACTATCAAAACCATTTAACTTTAAAATTATTTCTTTAAAAATTTATAGTCATTTACTACCACCATGGCCATAATTATCATCCTGTAACCATTACCAGCACTATCACTACTGCAATAATCATCATCATCAACCCCAACACCAAACCAAAACACATAACTTCATAAAATTTAAAGTTGTTATCCCCAAAAGCATTTTTAAATGATCATAAAAAAAATTCAGAACCATTATCATATCGCAGAGCCGCATCATCATCATTATAATGCAGAATTATGCCTAGTGTGTTCGAGCACCTCAAAATAACCAGAAGTGAGGTACATATACTAGATTATATGAACACAATGGTCTGATCATAGGGATGCAGTTCTCCAACGATCTATCAAGAAACATATGTATTCAGTCTTTCACAAAAGAAATATACTGTAGGACAACTTGGAGTTATGACACTCTGGTCTTCTGTTATAATCTATCCAATTTCTTTCTTTCTTTCTTTCTTTCCTTCAGCTCAGCTGTAGAACAATCTTCCACAAGAAATCAAAGACATCTCCTATCCCTATTCAAACAACCGCAAACTATTCAAACACTATCTCAGTAAAGAATACCTTCCCCCTTAATAATAATACAATTTTAGTATTACTGTCAGTCTCCTATTGGTAGTACAGTAAGTCTCCAATATCTGATAACAATTGTCACCTCAGTCATTAATATCAGTCAGTCAGGTAGTACAGTAAGTCTCCAATATCTGATAACAATTGTCACCTCAGTAATTAATATCAGTGAGTCAGGTAGTACAGTAAGTCTCCAATATCTTATAACAATTGTCACCTCAGTAATTAATATCAGTGAGTCAGGTAGTACAGTAAGTCTCCAATATCTTATAACAATTGTCACCTCAGTCATTAATATCAGTGAGTCAGGTAGTACAGTAAGTCTCCAATATCTTATAACAATTGTCACCTCAGTCATTAATATCAGTGAGTCAGGTAGTACAGTAAGTCTCCAATATCTTATAACAATTGTCACCTCAGTCATTAATATCAGTGAGGTCAGGTAGTACAGTAAGTCTCCAATATCTTATAACAATTGTCACCTCAGTCATTAATATCAGTGAGTCAGGTAGTACAGTAAGTCTCCAATATCTTATAACAATTGTCACCTCAGTCATTAATATCAGTGAGTCAGGTAGTACAGTAAGTCTCCAATATCTGATAACAATTGTCACCTCAGTCATTAATATCAGTGAGTCAGGTAGTACAGTAAGTCTCCAATATCTTATAACAATTGTCACCTCAGTCATTAATATCAGTGAGTCAGGTAGTACAGTAAGTCTCCAATATCTGATAACAATTGTCACCTCAGTCATTAATATCAGTGAGTCAGGTAGTACAGTAAGTCTCCAATATCTTATAACAATTGTCACCTCAGTCATTAATATCAGTGAGTCAGGTAGTACAGTAAGTCTCCAATATCTGATAACAATTGTCACCTCAGTCATTAATATCAGTCAGTCAGGTAGTACAGTAAGTCTCCAATATCTGATAACAATTGTCACCTCAGTCATTAATATCAGTCAGTCAGGTAGTACAGTAAGTCTCCAATATCTTATAACAATTGTCACCTCAGTCATTAATATCAGTCAGTCAGGTAGTACAGTAAGTCTCCAATATCTTATAACAATTGTCACCTCAGTCATTAATATCAGTCAGTCAGGTAGTACAGTAAGTCTCCAATATCTTATAACAATTGTCACCTCAGTCATTAATATCAGTCAGTCAGGTAGTACAGTAAGTCTCCAATATCTTATAACAATTGTCACCTCAGTCATTAATATCAGTCAGTCAGGTAGTACAGTAAGTCTCCAATATCTTATAACAATTGTCACCTCAGTCATTAATATCAGTCAGTCAGGTAGTACAGTAAGTCTCCAATATCTGATAACAATTGTCACCTCAGTCATTAATATCAGTGAGTCAGGTAGTACAGTAAGTCTCCAATATCTTATAACAATTGTCACCTCAGTCATTAATATCAGTCAGTCAGGTAGTACAGTAAGTCTCCAATATCTTATAACAATTGTCACCTCAGTCATTAATATCAGTCAGTCAGGTAGTCATGATTGTAACACATTTCCCATGCCTTTAAAATGCATATATTGATGTTGTTCTCGGTTAGCTTCATAACTGATCTATGGATGAAATAATGTATCAATGAGAGAGATAAAAGGGCAGAATGTTAGACGGGCCTGCGTGCCCAATTCTTAACACTTTGAAAATAAAGTTTGTTCTTTCTTTCTTTTATATGATTTTTCATGATGGGTAAGAGATCTCAGGGTCGGCCTCTACTACGATACAAAGATGTGTGTAAGCGGGACATGATTGATACAGGCATTGATAATGCACATTGGGAGCAAGTCGCCGCTGAACGTGTTGCATGGAGGGCAAATATCAGAAATGGAATAAAGTCAAAGGAGAAAATTATTGCAGAAAAGTCACACACCAAGCGTTTGAGACGTAAGATGGTGCATGATGGTGGAAATGACCACGTGTTCACATGCACCCACTGTGAACGGACATTTACAGCGCAAATTGGCCTTATCAGTCACACTCGCTACCGCCATAGTTAAAAGTTATTATGCCTTTTTAAAGCACAAACTATCGTCTGTCAAGACGGCAAGGTGCCAATGAATGATCTTTCTACCAACTATTGGTAAATGTTGAGGGAGGAGAGGTTTTGCTTGTTAGTTAGATGCTGATCCACTGATATAGTAAAACCAAATATCTGTAATGTCACTTTAACACTCTCAATTCATCTTTATCTCGGCACCTAGAAAGTAAGTTAGTTAGTTAGTTAGTCGACAGATCATCCTCGTTGCACATCGAACCATTCAGTCCATAAGTGCTCGGATCCCCTCCTCAGCAAATCCCGCAGCGTGTAGCGGCTAACGACGCCAGTTCTGTGTTGATTAATCAATCTTCTTTGGCTTCCTGCGTAGTGTTCTTGTTTGGCCACCCCTCTTTAAATTTGCTGCTCTCGCAGTCTGGCCATTGTTGTAGATTCACAGTCATCACTTGGTTCTCGCAAAAGTCTCACTTCTCGTAGAGCATTCAGAATGTCAGCCTGGTCCATGGCGCGTCCGCCCTCCACAGTAGCCTCACCTGCGAGCCTGCTCAGCCCGCTCATTTCCTTGCACTTCCGCATGCCCTGGCACGAAGACGAAACCAATCTTTGCCAGCCGACACCGCTTCAGAGGCAGCAACCATTCTCTTCGAATCGACCCCTCCTCTATCCTCTTGATCATGTTCATTGAGTCACTAAGGAAACAAGCCCTAGTGAATGTCTGTGTCTCGAGCCATGTTATTGCTTTACTTACAGCCATGACTTCCATGGTCAGGCTACTTGTGGTTTCAGTGAAAGCACCAGAGTCCTCCTTCACAATTCTCCCTCCGGCCCGAGCTGTAAAGGCCCATGAGCTTCTCACATGTTGGACGACCGACCCATCTGTGTAGATGACCGCGTCACTGTCTAGCGAATTCTCGAAAATCAACGCTTGTACTTCAGCCTCAACAGCAGCCAGATTTTCTTGTCTGCATTTTCTATCTAGTTGGATGCAAACTGAAAAGGATGTGCAGAAGTCTGTTGGCACTTGCACCCACTCCTCGCCAGGTTCTAAGTCCTCAAGTGAACACACCTGTTGAAGAATGTCTTCAGCTTGACCTATCCACGACTGTCCTCTTTTTAACCTGCTGCCCTTCACCTTCCTAATTTCACTATGCAGTGGATGTTGTGTGTTTGTGTTAATTCTGAGGTAGGTGCGTGCCCTGCAAACTTGTATTCTCTCTTCAATGGTTGGAAAATCAAGAAGGTAGCGCATCGCCCTGCATGCTGTATCTCTTGTACATCCAAGAATAATGCGCATAGCTTCATTATGTATCCTTTCCATCCTTTCTATCTGCTTATGGCTGAGAGTCAGGATTGCCATTGCATACTCCAAAACAGACATGACCAGCCCCTCGTACAGAAGACATAGATGGCGCTGCTCTCAGTTTGCTGCCGCCATCACCCGCATCGCTGCCAAACCCCGCTTGGCCTTTGTTATCACCTGGTCTATGTGCACATTATAAGAAAGGCTTCGATCAAACCGTATCCCCAGGTAATTCATTGCCTGCGTTCTTTCCACCGTCTCTGAACACAGCATTACAGTTGGTGTTGGATTGTTGACAATATGATTATTCAACGAGAACCAAGTCACTGTTGCCTTTGTTGGGTTGACCATTGCCCCAGCTTCATCACACCAAGTACTTATGCGATTGAGTTCGGTTTGTAGTTCCACAGCAACCTCCTCTCTATCCTTACCCTGACGATACACTAAAACATCATCGGCATATGACAATGTCCTGCCAGGTCCAGTGATCTGCTCACTGGTGATTCTCACTGTGTAGGCGTTGAACAGTACCGGAGATAATGGTGATCCCTGTGGTAGGCCAGGATATATTGTTGTTGGTTCCGAAGTCCAACTGCCACATCTAAAAACTACTTTCCGTTGGAAGAGGGCTGCAGCGATCCAACTAAGGAGGAATGGACTTATGTTTAGTTCAAGAAGCTGAAACATTAAAAAATCCAGTGGTACTCTGTTGTATGCGTCCTCAAGATCAATCGCTGCAGCAACGGTTTCAGTGCCTGAGTGGAAACCTTCATAGACATCATGGGCAAAGACTGCTGCATTGGTCCAGGTTTCTCTTTTTGGACGGTACCCACCCAGGGTAGGTGGGAAAACACCGTGCCTCTCTAGCTGGCTTGATATTTTCCTGGCAATTACCTTCTCCAGCAGCTTGCCTATTGTATTCTGCATGGTTATAATTCGATATCCCTGAATTTTTGTGTGGTCTTTGTCAGGCTTCGATAAGGGAATCAGATAGCTGTGTAACCATTCCTCCTTGATGCTAGCACTCCCTATACTGTTGTTGTACATGTCTGCTAGTTTCTCTAGCTCATTGTCGGTACACCTATTTATGTCGTCGTATCTTATGCCATCAGGACCTGGAGCACTGTTTTTTGATCGTCGAAGCACAGCCTTGATTTCTTTCACTGTCACTACGTCTTCACCCGAAGTGTTCTGGGCCTTGCACCTGTCTGAGGTGATCTCCTTGGCCAGATTTCGGCCTCCCATGTCTGTCTGGTTGCTCTGCTCAAGGTAGCGTTCAAAGAGGGCTTTGCCCTTGTCCTCGTCAGTCCTCTGCCAGATGAGGTCAGCACCTTGGAAGTCAGAAATGCTCTTATTCTTGACTACACCACTCATGCTTTTATGTAGTCGCCAGAACAATTTCAGTGACTTGTCTGTGCTTACTCTTTGACACACCTCTGCCCTAGAATCATACCTACCTAGAAAGACACATCTGCACTCACAGAATCTACAACACATAAAATGTTTGTTGGGGGGGGGGGGGGGGGGGGGGGAGAAGGGTTGCTCGCTTTGAACTCAAGCGTCGTCCTTACATGTGCTACTATTTCTAGTCATTGCCAAAACTGGGGAGTGCATTGGAATGATTTTTGCATGTAGATTGTAAGGCACCTTGCCGTCTTTACAGACGAAAGCATGTGAATTGGAACAGAGCTAGAATTCTAAAGCACAAAGCCTGGGCATTAAATCAGAAAACATGTGTTGTCCATGCAGCATGTTCCCTCTCTCAGCCTTGCCTTGTTATCTCCAGAGGAAAGGATAACCAGTATCAAATCTCCAAGAGCAGGAGGTGGGTAATGGCCAGGCACTCACATCCGGGGGATTTGACTTATAGATGTTCAGCCATATCTCTCGGCTGAGTGCATCATACCAAGTGTCTGGACCAGTATGAGCGTGTACATCTGTCATCGTAAGTGTCCGGACCTATAAAAGAGTGTACTACCATCAGACTCACCGCCTGACACTGTGGAGATCCCGCAACCAGCGAGAATCGGCCCGCAGGAGATATTGCTCGTCTGTTGTGAACAAATCTCTGCTTGAAAGAAACGATAAAATGTGGATTAGCTTTCCTTATTACCAGTGCCCCTTGACATCAGACAAACCCACTCTGACTGAGGTACCTGTAATTTACATCACCAAGTCAAGGATGAAACATCAGCATTTTAATGCAACGGACCAGTGTAGGGGTTAAATCCACTACCTCGCCATTAGCACACCAGAAGTTTAAGAACGAGTGCTCTGATCTATTTGGCCATGATGTGGTCAATATCAAGCTGGTTGCTTTTATTTCCCAACACATTTTCTGGTAGCCATGTTAGGCTGTGTCAACCTGGGAGAGTAGGTCAATGTTTAAAATCCAGTTGTCCGGTAGACAAGAGCACAAGTCTGTGGCCTGGTTTCAAATACACTGTGGTTGTCATCCAATCAATTTTTTTGGCCATGTTATGAGAAGAAATAAAGTGGAGAACTTGGTGACAACTGACAAGATTGAGGGGAAAAGAACAAGGAGAAGGCAGAGGAGTAAATATCTGGATAGCTTTGCCATGTGGTATGGTCGTGACAAGAACACAGAGTCGATCCATGACTGTGGTGATCATGCGAGATAGCAAAACATGATTGCCTACGCTTATTGGCAGGGCACATGATGATGATGATGATAATATTGTCGTCCAATATAAGAAGACACAAGCCAGAGCCCATCATCTCAGGTACATTGTGACTGTTGTGCAGTGTCTTCTTCATCTACTGCGCTTAACCTTTTATAGAGCACAGTGGCCGAAAACGTCTTTACTCCTGAATGGGCAAAACAAGCTTTGTGAGACTTCCCATTGTTTACGTCTGGTGTTGTCGATAACTTCATAACATGGGAGCCATTTGCAAACGTTTTCTTTAAATCTGATCGATTTTTAAATAGTTTTGGGGGTTTTTATACTTTGTTTTTCAAAATGGATTTTGATGATTCTTCAGGTGATAGCGGAGATTTTGCTGAGTTCAATATAAGTGACATTGAAGTGCACGAAGTTGACTGAATCGGAGCTAGATATCTATAAGTGATATCAGCGTAAGCAGTGTACACATTTTGGATCTCTTGGAGACTTTTAAAACGATCAAACAAATGAGTATGCTAGACAAAAAGATCGAACAGATAAATAATCGAGCATGAGTTCCAACAAATGCAACCGAAATGCAAGCAACATTGGATTATTTATTTCACATGTGAGTAAAATAATAAATCTGCACTATTTTCCTTCATTTTGTAATTTAAATATCACAAATCTTTTCACTAACAGATGTTTTGATGTTTTTACTAACTTAACCCTAAATCTGACGGGAAACCTGAAAAATGTTGCCTGTTATGGGTTACAAAAAGGAAAAACCTGTGCCCTGTAAAGGGTTAATCTTTCCATGGAGATAGACCCACAACCAACCCTAGCCCAGTTCTGTTTCACGACTGGTTGGATTTTACTGCTCAAGTTTTTTATGCAGATGATGTAGCGAGTCTCCCATCGACTCCCCTTAGTAGCCTCTTATGACATGTGCATAGGTTGCTATTCTTTACTTCTTGCATAGGCCCTGGTAAGACATGGGCACTTGTCATGTGGTATAAGACACAACATGGCGACAACAAAAATGGCAGCAGCCGGTTGCTGAACTAACTGGGTTTGCCTTATGCAACAATGTGTGGCTGCTGGTTTTCTAGTGACTACCGCTTCCATTGACGATGAACTGGCACTTTTGTGTTGGCATTCTGGCAGCAATATTATGCATAGTATACCTGTACGGGCTGTTGGTTTGTCGAAACTCCTGTCTGTTCCACTTTTCACATGGGGCAGTGAGGAGAATTTTGTGTGATATTCACTGGCACATGAATGGAGCATGATGGGGCAACCCTTTGCCATGAAGTTGGAATCGTGACGACTAACTAACTAACAAACTAACTAATAACAGCAAGAAAATTTAGAAAGAGGCCTCTAGATACTAACCTGTCAGACTTTGGCTTAATGGAAAAGAGGTCATCTTCAGCCCGGTCATCTGTAAAGATGCTGCTGGCTCGAGAGGAACTGCTACCCATATTTCTGGTCCCTTCTGCTGATTTCTGTGCAGGTGGAAGTGTTGTGGAGGATGTGGAATGTATACTGGAAGTCAGAGAGTTTCTGCCTTCTTCTGACAAATTGTCTTCCTGGAAAGGAGGATCAAATATGTAATTACACAGACAAGAGAGAAAAAAACTATAATGCAGAAACTTGACACATGGTCTCTGATTTCATCTAAGTATGTCTGTGAGCAGTAAGACAGAAACTTGACAATTGTCTCAGATCTCATCCTAGTGTGTCTGTGAGCAGTAAGACAGAAACTTGACACATGGTCTCAGATCTCATCCTAGTGTGTCTGTGAGCAGTAAGACAGAAACGTGACACATTGTCTCAGATCTCATCCTAGTGTGTCTGTGAGCAGTAAGACAGAAACTTGACACATGGTCTCAGATCTCATCCTAGTGTGTCTGTGAGCAGTAAGACAGAAACTTGACACATGGTCTCAGATCTCATCCTAGTGTGTCTGTGAGCAGTAAGACAGAAACTTGACACATGGTCTCATATCTCATCCTATTCTGTCATGAGCAGTAAGACAGAAACTTGACACATGGTCTCAGATCTCATCCTATTATGTCTGTGAGCAGTAAGATAGAAACTTGACACATGGTCTCAGATCTCATCCTCATATGTCTGTGAGCAGTAAGATAGAAACTTGCCACATGGTCTCAGATCTCATCCTATTATGTCTGTGAGCAGTAAGATAGAAACTTGACACATGGTCTATTTTGTCCTTGTATCTCTGTCAGCTGTAAGACACATCCTAGTATCCATGCCAGCTGTAAGACACATGCTAGTATCCCTGTCAGCTGTAAGACACATCCTAGTATCCATGCCAGCTGTAAGACACACCCTAGTATCTCTGTCAGCTGTAAGACACACTCTAGTATATCTGTCAGCTGTAAAACACATCCTAGTATCTCTGTCAGCTGTAAAACACATCATAGTATCTCTGTCAGCTGTAAAACACATCATAGTATCCATGCCAGCTGTAAAACACATCCTAGTATCTCTGTTAGCTGTAAGACACATCCTAGTATCCCTGTCCACTGTAAGACAAATCCTAGTATCCCTGCCAGCTGTAAGACACATCCTAGTATCTCTGTTAGCTGTAAGACACATCCTAGTATCCCTGCCAGCTGTAAGACACATTCTAGTATCTCTGTCAGCTGTAAGACACATTCTAGTATCTCTGTCAGCTGTAAGACACACCCTATTATCTCTGTCAGCTGTAAAACACACCCTATTATCTCTGTCAGCTGTAAGACATACCCTGTTATCCCTGTCAGCTGTAAGACACATCCTAGTATCTCTGTCAACTGTAAGACACATCCAGTATCTCTGTCAGCTGTAAAACACATCCTAGTATCTCTGTCAGCTGTAAGACACATCCTAGTATCTCTGTCAGCTGTAAGACACATCCTAGTATCTCTGTCAGCTGTAAGACACATCCTAGTATCTCTGTCAGCTGTAAGACACATCCTAGTATCTCTGTCAGCTGTAAGACACATCCTAGTATCTCTGTCAGCTGTAAGACACATCCTAGTATCTCTGTCAGCTGTAAGACACATCTTAGTATCTCTGCCAGCTGTAAGACACATCCTAGTATCTCTGCCAGCTGTAAGACACATCCTAGTATCTCTGTCAGCTGTAAGACACATCCTAGTATCTCTGTCAGCTGTAAGACACATCCTAGTATCTCTGTCAGCTGTAAGACACATCCTAGTATCTCTGTCAGCTGTAAGGCACATCCTAGTATCTCTGTCAGCTGTAAGACACATCCTAGTATCTCTGTCAGCTGTAAGACACATCCTAGTATCTCTGCCAGCTGTAAGACACATCCTAGTATCCCTTTCAGACGTAAGACAGATGTAAGAACTCTGATTTGAGACATGAATGAACGAGAGAGAGAGGGAGAGAGAGAGAGGGAGAGAGTGAGAGGGAGAGAGTGAGAGAGAGAGAGAGAGAGAGAGAGAGAGAGAGAGAGAGAGAGAGAGAGAGAGAGAGAGAGAGAGAGAGAGGGGGGGTAGTGGAGCAATCTGTGTGACAGCAAGACTAGGGAGACGGAGGCAACAAGAAGCTAAAGTCAAGTACAAGAACCTGTCTCACATCTTGGGGAATGTTGGGTATATGGTGCCAGTACCATACTTGTATAGACCAACTAGCCACCAGGACATGTCTCAGTACCCATGTAAGGCTAAGTAAACCTGCGAGCCTAGGACAATTAAAAGCAAAATCCTCACCTAGATTGGGATTTGAACACATGACCCCCAGATGGGCGGGCAAGTGTGCTAGCCACTGCACCAACTACTAAGGCTACCTGGGAAGTGGTAGTGAAGGGGTAAACAGGACTTCAGAAAGATGAAGAGAGAAAGACACAGAGAACTGAGTGACAGAAGGCATAAGAAGAAGCAGAGTAAAAGAGCACGAGAATAGAGACATAGAAGACAGAGAATGAGGGAATGGAGATAAGTGATAAGGGATGGAAGACGAGTAGGAGAAACAAGAGATAAAGAAAGGAGACCAAAGTCAGAAAGAAAATAGAGGGTTGGAGGTGTATGAAAACCATAAAATTGAAAATAAAAAAAATAAGGATGCAAAATATGAGCAAACATAAATAAATATAAAGATATGCACCTCTTCGGAGGATACCGTCTGCTGCTGGTTCTTGAGGGCTTCTACGAGAGGATTCGGACTCTTGCCAAACATGGACACTGCGCCTGGAGGTAGCTGTCAAGGGAGAGATCAATAAATCATTGACTTCAATCTACTGTTCTTCTTACAGCAGAAGGTTTGTTCTAATACATGCAATTCTCTACTCATCCCAACAGCTTCTGTAGATCAGTCTCATCATCTCATCTCATCCGAACTCATCATATCTCATCATCTTATCTCACAGTGTTCCTCTTGTACTTTGCGGTGTCAAGGCAAAGCATTAACAGTGGGACAGTCCCCTTTATGAGCTTTATGATCCCCTTTATAAGTTGCTTATAATTTATCGAAATTCCCATAGACTCTGTCCATTGTTTACATGGTTGCCCTCTTCTTCTGGTTCTGTTTGGTTTGTACACCATTGCTTGTTGTGGTGTACTATCAGTTGGTAACCTAGTTATGTGGCCAAATCATTTCACTTGCTATTTTCTAATGAAATCTAGCGCTGCTATTACCCACACTTTAGTCCTGATTTCATCATTTTTTATTTTCTCTCTTCTTGATACGCTGAGTATTTTTCTCAGGAATTCTCATGTCCATTGTTGTAATTTTTCTTTCTGTCATTACCCAGGTTTGGCATTGGTAGGATAGAGTTGGTTGGAAGATTGTGTGTTGCAGAGGTTATATTATTATATATGCTGAAATATTTACTATTATGTTAATACCATATTATTAGAACATTCTACACCAATATGTGGATCTCCATGCAAAGTGATCAAGCCGCCTGCCCCACACTACGAAGGCTGTGGGTTTATTTAAAGACCCCACCATTAGGCTCATGAGAGCAGTGTTTTCTGAGACCCCCAGGGGTTATGCTCTGTGCTTTCGGGGGGCTGATCTGTGAGCTATATGGGATAGAATCCGGTGCAATGAAACTTTTCCTCTGGCCTTTAACCCCTCTACACTAGTATAATGAACAACAAGCAGCTGTCAGAGTAGCTGGTGAAACATCAAACTGATATGAGGTGCAAAGATGGGTTAGAAAGAGCTGCATTCTCTCCCCATACCTATTCAACATTAATGACAAAATGTGAGATACTTCAAAAAAGATGAGACATGTGAATAATTTTATCCATTCATAATTGGTGGAAATCTAATTCAAGAACTCGGATATGCAGATGATACAGTTCTCCTCTCAAACAGTACTAAGGGATTAGAAAAACTAATTCTGTCTGTCAAAAGATACACTGAAGATGAAAATCTTGCTTTGAACTTTAAACACAAACAAAAATAATGGACTTCAGGAAAACACACCCCCACAAAAATATTGGAACACGTTTCACTGTGTACTTCATGAAAACACACCGCCACAAGAATATCATTAGAACATGTCTCTCTGTGTAATTCATGAAAACACACTCCACCAGAAAATCATTAGAATGCCGCTAACTCCTACTAGAATATCATTAAAACACATCTCTCTGTGCACTTTATAAAAACACACTGACACTAGAATGTCATAAGAACACGTCTCTCTCTATACTTCATGAAAACAAGTATGCACTAGAATATCATTAGAACACACATCCTCACTAAAATATCATTAGAATACGTACGTCTGTGTATTTCATGAAAAGACAACCCCACTAAAACATCATTATAACATGTCTCTCTGTGTACTTCATGAAAACACACATGCACTAGAATATCATTAGAACATATATCTCTGTGAATCTTATGAAAAGAGAGATGCACTATAATATCATTAGAACACACATCCCCATTAAACTATCATTGGAACATGTCTCCCGGTGCACTTTATGAAAACACATATGCACTAGAATATTATTAGAACACTTATCTCTGTGTACCTCATGAAAACATATCCCCACTAGAATATAATTAGAACACACATCCCCACTATAATAACATTAGAACACACAACCCCGCTATCATAGCATTAGAACACATCTCTGTGACTTCATGAAAATATATCCCCTCTATAATATCATTAGAAGACATTTGTGCACGTCATGAAACATTAGAACATATCTCTCTGTGTACTTCATGAAAACAGATATGCACTAGAATATCATTAGAACACACATCCCCATTAGATTATCGTTAGACATGTCTCTCTGTGCATCTCATGAAAACATACTGTGACACCCACCTTTTTCTCTGGGGTTGCTTGCTTCCTCAACTGCTCATCCTGCAGTCTCTTCTCTTTTACTCTCTCCTCCTCATCATAACTCTCCACAGTGATTCCAACATTGCCAGGAGCCTTTTTTTTGGTCGGCGCAGCAGCCATTGACCCAAACAAGTCATCACCATCCTCTTCTGCATCAGCAAACAGGTCAGACTTCTTGGATGTGGTTGCTGTCGCCTTGCTTGTGTTTGAACTTGCTACAGAATCAAATAAACAGACACAACTCAAACAAAAAACAAAAAGACAATGAGGCAGCATGAGAAATACATTCACAGGTATTGATCAGCACTTAAAGCAATCAAGAAAAGAAGTAGAGATCAGTGGCCACACTCATCAACATGATGTGCTGTGCTGGTAAGTATGGGTGATCATGTTCCAGCATCTCACATGATCCCCAGGCTCTCATATCAAAAGGAGAGTCTGGCATATGAGGCTACGACCTCTAGCATGAGAATGGAGGTAGAAGCAGTAACAGCGACATTCCGTTGGTTAGAGGAGACCACTGCAACACACGCTGTATTCATTACAGACTCAAGGAGAATGCTTAGTAGGTGAAGAAAGGGATGTTTCATGTGGAATGGCTCACCTCGCTTCAGAGGTCACAGATTGTGAGAATTGTATGGATTTTATGCCCTGGCCATGTGGGAGTGTGGGGGAATGAGCAGGCTGATAGGCCGACAGGAAATGCACCTCTTGGGGGTAGATTACCTATGGACAAGCTAGAGGTGGTCGTGCGCCTGTGGGACCAGGTTGAGAAGGTGGAGGAACAGATTGAGAACCTGTATGTGGAAAGGATGAGATTGCAGGCGACTGGCAGGGGTTCTGATAGAATCTCAAAACTGAGAGGGAAGACCAGGAGAAATAAACTTGAAAACAGTGACAACTGGCAAGACTGATGGAAAAAGAGCAAGGGGAAGGCAGAGTGATAGAAATCGAGACAAGAACACTGACTGGATCAAAGACTCTGATGATTGTGTGAGATGTGAATCATTACCATGACACTTATTCGCATGACAGACAATACATTACTTCCACACATAACAGAGATGTGACAAAGCTGACAATACATTACTTACACACATAAAAGAAATGTGACGAGACAGATAATACATTACTTCTTCATATAAAAGAAATATGATACAGCAGACAATACATTACTTCCACACATAAAAGAAATGTGACAAGACAGATAATACATTACTTCTTCATATAAAAGAAATATGATACAGCAGACAATACATCACTTCCACACATACAAAAGATGTGACAAGACATATAATACAATACTTCCACACATAAAAGAAATGTGACGAAACAGATAATACATTACTTCGACACATAAAATAAATGTGACAAGATAGATAATACATTACTTCGACATATAACAGAAATGTGACAAGGCTGATAATATACACCCAGATATTACAGACTAAAACTGAGTACCAGATCAAGGTCATCAGTGGACAGAAAATTCCACATTTGAAGCGAAGAAGCTCAGAGGTTCATGATGGAGGGCAGCAACAAACTCCAACTTTGCATGGTCAGTAAGGTCACTGCATGAGACTGATCTGAGGCAATATCAGTAGTAAAATCCCCGCCGCAGAGCAAGCATAATAGGAGCTTCTGATCACCAGAAAAGGTGTCCCCTCTCAGCAAATGTTTCGCTCCCTTTACCTGCATGACACTCTCAGGATGCGGACCCCTCGAGAGTACAACCTCTAGAGATCAGTCAACAAGTAGCACCCAGAAACAGAGAATCTTTCAGCTAAAATAATATTTTACATGCAGAAGTCATAAACAATAAGTTGCATGATTTATTGCCTGGTACATTTCACTGCATCTCACCAGGTTCATACTGCAGGATTATATATCACATGAGGTGTATTGATGAATAAAATAATATTTTACCTTTTCTGTCTGTCTCCACTTTCTGTGAGGCTCCGCTAAACAAATCATCTTCCTCCTCTTCACTGTCATCAAATAACCCTCCTTCTTTGCCTCCTGATGCTGCCTTCCCTCCTGCAGACTTGTTGGATGCTACTGCCGGCTGAGCTGTGGGTTTTTTGATGATGTGTGTGCCCGAAGATTCCAGCTTAGGCGCAGGGGTCAAATCCTCACCTTAGGATCATGTTAGTATACATTACAATCTTTCACCTTAACATGGAACCTTACAATGTTGTATCACTCAAACCCATCAATCTAGTTACTTCTTCTTCTTCTTTGGACACTTTCAGATGTCAACCTGAATATATTTAAAGACAGCAGCAGTCAACATGAGGTTGCTGACATCTCCACAGAGTTTGTCCTCAAACAGACTGGGTGTTGGCCAAAATGATTATCTCTGTTCTGCATACGTCAGACACTCTTCCAGCAGATATTTATAGGTTCTGTCTATATGAGGCTGAGATAGTCTTCCATCTTCCTTTGCCAATGTCAGCCTCTTCATTTCCAGCTTCTAGCTACAGCATTTGGAAAACAGCATATCAGTTTATAAGAAGAGACGAACAATAAAAAGAAGATCACTAGGATATTACTAAGAACATCATCACATGTCCTGTCAAATGGTGTAGATGTTTATGTCTCTTCACAGTTTTTGGGCCTTGGTGTTCTAGAACAAGTCTGCTGATCATATTCCTCCATGCCACCGTCTCAACTCATTTAGCATCATTTCTTTCGGTCTGCCTCTTCTTACCAATCTTTCCAGTCGTCACAATGTTCTCTAGTGTCTCTCTTCTCATTAAATGATCAAAGAATGCCATTTGTCTCTTTTGTTGTTTTTTATAGCTATGTACAATGTCTTTCGATAGAGTAAGACATGTCAACATGGTAGAGATGCTTGCAGATCTACAAATTGATGGCAAAGACATTAGACTTATAAAAAACATATATTGGAAACAACAAGTTGCCATAAGGATTGATAAAGAAGTGGGACAATATCAGCCTATTAAGAGAGGTGTTAGGCAGGGATGTGTAATGTCTCCAGATTTTTTTTTCCCTTTACAGTGAAAATATTTTCAGAAATGTAGAAGATATAAATGGAATCATCATCGGAGGACGAAACATCGATGACATTAGATATGCATATGATACAGTATTGATTGCAGACAATAAGCAGGATCTGCAACAATTAGTAGATGCAGTTGTTGCACACAGTGAACAACTGGGGTTAAAATTAAATTGTAAAAAGACACAGGTTATGGTCATCACTAAGAAGAATGAAATTCCACAATGTAATATACAAGTAAATGGGAATATTCTTCAACAAGTGAATAGGTACAATTAGTTTAGTTTAGTCGATGGATCAACATCACAGCACACGGCTGCAACCCATAAGTGCTCCATTCTCCTCCTAACTCAAACCTGAGTTTGGAGAAACTCAGCTCAGTGCACAAACTCTGTAGCACCGGCGAGGATCCTTAAATACTTTGGGAAGATTTTTAACTCAAAATTTTGCCCGGGCAGTGCCGTTATGCTACTCTGTTTTGATTTCCAACTGCCAAGGGATTTTTTACATGCGCAACAATACACACGGGTGTCCGATCTCACTACCCAGAGACCAGGGGAAATTTTATTACTAGAAGTCCATGTGAAAAAATCCTTGTCCTTACCGGGGCCTGAACCCGGGAACTCCAGCACTCGAGGTGGACACCATACCTCGAGACCAACACCCCCCCCCCCCCCCCCCCCCCCCCCCCCCCCCCCCCCCCTGATAGGTACAATTATCTAGGAACAGTAATAACATCTAATGGGAGATGCCATAAAGAGACTAGAACAAAAATAGCATTGGCAAAAGTAGCCTTTGCCAAGATGAAAAACATATTGACCAATAAAAAGATGTCAATTGAAACGAGAAAAAGAGTGTTGAGGTGCTACATAGAGCCTGTACTTTAGTATAGATGTGAAGCGTGGACAATGAGCAGACAAGTTGAAAAACATCTGATGGCTGTGGAAATGTGGTTTCTGAGGAAAATGCAAAGAATACCATGGACAGACAGAAAAACCAATGAACAAGTACTACAAGAAACAAATAAAGATCGTAAACTGATTAGAGACATTAGACGTAGACAGTCAAAACTGTTTGGGCATGTTATGAGAAGAAATGAATTGGAGAACTTATTGACAACTGGCAAGATCGAAGGGAACAGACCAAGGGCAAGGCAGAGAAGTAAATACCTGAATGGCTTGTCCACGTGGCATGGTCGAGACAAATAAAATCAAATCAACTTTATTAGGGTCACAAATTGGGCGCACAGGCCTGTCTTACATTCGGCCCTTCCAATCACTCGTCTTTCATTCATCAAGAGCATTATACATTTACATAGGAAGAAAAATAAACATTGTGAAATGAATGTTGTAAACATAAACAAGGCAAATTACCACGTTATGAGGCCCATCTCCCACCTACCCATACATCACCCCACCCACACACACCCCCCACCTACCCACACACACGCACACCAAGGGACACATACATACCCCGCCAACCGACCCATCCCCCTTCCGCACATCCCCCACCCACACACTCTCCCCTCGCCTGTTCCCCCAACCAAAACACACTCGCCACCCACAAACATTCCCCCACCAACCCACACATCCCACGCCCACCCACATGCACATCCTAACTCACACATCCTCTCCCCATCCACACCTCAAACCACCCATCCCCCAGCCACATCTCCATTGACCACATATTCACCACCCAAGCACACAATACCCCACCAACCCACACATCACACATCCACTCACACATCCCCAAACCATACACACACATCCCCACCAACTGACACCCCCCCCCCCCCCCCCCCACACACATCTCCCTAACCACCCATGCATCCACTCACACCACCCACACATACATCCTCCACCCACCCATACATGCCTTAACCCAATCCCCCACTACACAATCCCCCACCCGCACATCACATACATCTCCTACCACGCAATATTCCCAACCCACGCACAGCACACACACATATCCCTCACCAACACATCCCACACCCACATACCACCACACATCCCCACCTACACACCACACACATATCCCCCACCCACATACAGCACAATATTCCCACCCACACCCACACAGATACCCTTACCCATCCACCCCACATATCCCCACCCACACACCACAAAAAAACCCCATCCACACACACACACCTCACCCACACAATATCCCTAACCAACACACCACTCCCCACCCACACACGCATTCCCTACCCGTCCACCAACACACACTCACTCACGCACACATCCTCCACTAAGCACCCACACACCTCCACCCACCCACCCCCAACCAAACATCTCTCGATCACAATACCCCTACCCACACACATCCTCCACCCACTCACGCATCCCACCCCGACACATACACATCCCTCACCCACCTACACATCCCTAAGCCACTCACACACCCCCACCCACACATTCCCCATCCATGCACACATCTCCCACCCACACATCCCCACATACTTCCCCCAACCACCCCACCCATACACACATTCCCTGCACCCATCCCCCCACACCACACACTATCCCCCACCCACACACATATCCTCACCCATACCACCACACCCCCCACCCACACACCATGCACACATCCCCCACCAACACACTGCACACATATCTCAAACCCACACACCATACACTTCTCCCCACCCGCCCTTGCATCCCCAATCCACCCAACACAATCCCCTACCCACACAACCCCGCCACCCACACATACTTCCTCAAACCACCCACACATCACCACCCACATAAACACACACAGGAACACTGAGCTGATCCATGACTCTGGTGATTGGGTGAAATGGCGAGTCATGACCACCCACGCTTACCGGCATGGCACATGATGGATGGATGGACGGACAATGTAGGCATTGTTAGCTACTCATTGTTTGTTCAAGGTATTCACAGCAATTGTTTCAGAAACACGTCTGTGCTCCCCCCCAATCATGATGTGCCATGCCGATAAGCATGAGTGGTTATGTTTCGCCATATCACACGACCACCTGAGTTGTGGATCAGCTCTGTATTCTTGTCTCAACCATGCCATGTCGACCATACCATGCTTCCTTCAAGTGCTTTGTTCATTCACATGTAAAGCTAATTAGGAACAAACCAAACTAACAAAAACTTGAAATAATGTGGGGAACTTATTACTTCTACCTGAATGTTCAAGATCACATTTCTTCAATACTGAATTTACAATGTTTCACAAAACTATTCACACATGCACATGAATGTGCTGTGTGTATGCCAACTAAAGATGGTTATCATAGCACTTATATTTTCCCATATATTTTGGAATTATATAAGCAGACAATTTTGTCTGTGTGTTTGTGTCACCTACCTGTTCCAAAAATAGATACCCCTCCTGTGGGTACCTGCCTGCCACTTTTTGTTCTTGGCTGATCTTCAGGCATTTTTGAATCTGTTCAAAACATTAATTAAAAGTCATCCAAAATGTAACATGAGTGGTAATTATTCTTTAGACATTAACTGAGGTTTGTTCAAGAATCTATTCAAAACATTAAACAAAAGTTGTTCAAGAATCTATTCAAAACATTAACCAAAAGTTGTTCAAGAATCTATTCAAAACATTAACTAAAGTTTGTTCAAGAATCTATTCAAAATATTAACCAAAAGCTGTTCAAGAATCTATTCAAAATATTAACCAAAAGTTGTTTAAGAATCTATTCAAAATATTAACCAAAAGTGTGTTCAAGAATCTATTCAAAACATTAACCAAAAGTTGGTCATGGATCTATTCAAAATATTAACCAAAAGCTGTTTAAGAATCTATTCAAAAATATTAACCAAAAGCTGTTTAAGAATCTATTCAAAATATTAACCAAAAGTTGTTTAAGAATATGCTAAAAATATTAACCAAAGGTAGAATAAATGACATAATGAATATTCATGATGAAAGCTCAGTGACTGTTCCATTGTTATGTTATGTTATCAGAGAATGTCACTGCACATAGGGCATTCCCGTACATGCTCAGTCTTCCGATGCAGTAGCCATTGCAGTTTTTCTGCTCCTGTTTTAATGAGACAACAATGAGCCATTTATAGAAAGTCTTCACAGAATCTTACTGTGTCATCAACTAAATGTCATTTATAGACGTCTTCCAAGAATCTTTCTGTGTCTTCAACTAGGAGCTGTTTATAGAAAGTCTTCACAGAATCTTGGAGACAGAGCTATGTTATTATGCCTTGATGTCAATATCTTCAGCAGATGTATAACATAATGGAGCCAACCAATCAAGTTTCTTCTATAAATGAAGCAGCTTCCTGCTATAAGTATGTGATATCATATTGCCATAATATATTCTAGGCCTGAACACATGGAAGAATAGGTGGCCAATCTTTCACTCACTTTTGCAAGTGATAAGCCTAGGTTTGGCACTCTGTAGATAAAGATAATGTAAGTGTTGTTATTAAACTATTGCCATGAATTCTAGTACAATTCTGTATTGATTCTGTTCCCTTATAAATTCAACTATAATCTCAGAGGTTTCATTTGAAACTCACCTTCTATCTCATCATTTGTGATACCATCATTGAAAAAGGCATCTGTCTTTTTATTTGATTTCTGAACTTTGGGTAGAGGTTTCTTCACATCTGCAAACAGACCTCCCTGTAACAGAGATCTGACAGTTACAAAACCTGACAGCTACAAGTGGCTACAACTACACAACCTGACTACCATAAAACCTGATAGAATAGTGATAGTCATACAACATGGCAGAGAATTGACAGCTACAAAACTGATAATTATTGAAACATGACAGTTACAAATTCTGACAGTTAAACAAACAAACAACAATTAAAATAAAGTTGACACATATAAAATCTGATATAAAGCTGATAGTCACAAAAATGTCACAGTTAAAAAGACCGGAACAAGTCGGCAATGAGCTAGATTTACAGGAAAGTATGTGTTGTGTTCATAAATAGTCCATAATTACTTACATATTTCTTTTATTTTAAAAGTAAAAAAAAAATAAGTAAAGAAAAAAATGAAAGAAAAAAATTAAAGAAACAAAGAGGGAAAAAAAGAAAGTAAGAAAAGAAAAAGATGAAAGGAAGATGAACAGAAAGTAACAAATAGAGATGTTAGAATCATTCTTAATCGTTTGTCCATAAAAGGACATTAGCTGCATTGTGTCTACTGGCGGTAAAATGTGTGCTTTTTGACAGGCACATCCAACATTGGTATGCCAGTTTTTCAGGACTGAGTTGGCCTTTCCTCTTCAACATAGACCATAAATATGCTGGTTTTGGCAGGATATCTAATTGTGAAATTCTGTCAAGGCAGTAGCGATACAGCCTCATCTAAGTGCCATGCCGTGCCATACCAAAGACCTCGGTCTTTGTTTTTCTGGATCAGCTCTGCCGTTGATATTCCTCCACGCCACCATCGCAATCCATCCAGCATCATTTCTCGTGGTCTGCCTCTGCCTCTCTTCCCCTCGATCTTTCCAGTTGTCACAATGTTCTCCAACGCTTCTCTTCTCATCATATGACCAACAAAATCTGTTTGTCTCTTTCTTATTGTTGTATATAATGTTCTAGTTTCATCAGCCTACCTCATACAATTTAAAGCTGCCAAGAGATTTTTCTAGTATGAAATGTGAACCCAGAATATCCTATTTTCCACCCTCATCCGAGTAGGTTAGGTATCTGATCCAGACTCAGGGATTTCCTGAGAATAATATTGTCAACTTGATTCTTCTTCTTCTGTGTACTTCTCTTGAGGGTAGGACACAATTCAACATGTAGCAGGTCCTCAGCAGAACATTGCTCTCATTACAGCAGCCTGAAAAGCCTTTGATCTCTGGCCATTTCACCTGCCTCATGCACCCTCAGCTGTCTGCAATGTCCTGTGTCCAACTTCGTGCTGGACAACCCCAGCCTCTTCTCCCAGAAACCACACCTTCCATCACTGTTCTGTCCAAACCCCTGTGTTGTTTAATATAGCCAAAGTATTTCACTTTCCACACATAGTTAAAAGTAAAGCAACAAACGAAAGGAACCTTACTTACGACATGAGGCATATTCAGTATACAGTGTTAGCCACATATTTTCAGACCAACTGCCACTTGAAGAGTGAAGTATTCAATATTACACAGGCGTCTTTACTGCCCAGGAAATGTCTCAGTACCCATTTTAAGATGGGTCAATGAAGAAAGATCCCTGTCTCAAAGGTAACCCACATGACCGCAGGACCAGTGGGATGTCATGCTAGCCAGAATGTTACAGCAGCTATCTTGACCTAGTTATGCACTTCTCTGATGCTAGGTCAGTGTGTCTGACCCCTGGCATGCATCCGAGATGTATTTTTTTCGCTCGGAGAGAAACGTGAGTGAGAAAGATACAGAGAGTGTGTGAGAGAGAGAGAGAGAGAGAGAGAGAGAGAGAGAGAGAGAGAGAGAGAGAGAGAGAGAGAGAGAGAGAGAGAGAGAGAGAGAGAGAGAGAGAGAGAGAGAGAGAGAGACCCCTACCCCCCAACATTTTATCAAGGCAATACTTTTATCACAGTGAAATGTACACAAAAAATAAAGGACCTTGCTTACGTCTTGAGACCAACTAGGCTGATGTTGCTAGCCCCATATTTGTACAGACCAATCAGCACTCCAGGGCTGATGTTGCTAGACCCATATTTGTACAGACCAATCAGCACGCCAGGGCTGATGTTGCTATCCCCATATTTGTACAGACCAATCAGCACGCCAGGGCTGATGTTGCTAGCCCCCATATTTGTACAGACCAATCAGCACGCCAGGGCTGATGTTGCTATCCCCATATTTGTACAGACCAATCGGCACTCCAGGGCTGATGTTGCTAGCCCCCATATTTGTACAGACCAATCGGCACTCCAGGGCTGATGTTGCTAGCCCCCATATTTGTACAGACCAATCAGCACTCCAGGGCTGATGTTGCTAGCCCCCATATTTGTACAGACCAATCAGCACTCCAGGGCTGATGTTGCTATCCCCATATCTTTACAGACCAATCAGCACTCCAGGGCTGATGTGGTCAACGTCACACCTGCCGCTTTTACTTCCCAAGACATTTCCAGGTCTCAGTTTAGTCTGGATTGACCTGGCAGTCCAGTTCCACTTTAAAAATCCACCTTGATGTAAATTCGAACCCATGCCTATCAGGATGCTAGGCAAACAGCCCTACTGCAGCGCCCAGAAACTAATGGCTTTCTGTAAAAATTCCCTGCCCTCTGCTGAGAGTGTACTGTGTAACTCCTTCTTTAGGTTTCTTATTTGTAACAATTCGATAAAGTCAACGACATGAATCAAACCAAATCTGAATAACGTAGAGGTGGATTTCATCAACTCCGAGTTCCGTAACACTACATGACATGTATAAAGAAACAAATATATGAAATGAATATTAAAAAAAAAAAAATACAAATAAACAAAACTAACAATAGTCAAGATGTTAAAGCAAAACATAGCAAACCTCTTTATCCACATCTTCATCATCATCATCAAAAAGCCCCTTGCTGCTAGAAAATAATCCCTTATCTTTCCCGAAGATGTCATCATCATCTTGTCCATTGTCCTGGGCAAATAAGTCGTCATCTGTTGGGAGAATAAATGAACACTTTACAAATATTGACAACTAGGTGCATAGGCCTCCTAAAGATTATACTCTAAAATGTTGAGAACTAGGCATACAGGCCTCCTTAAGATTATACTCTAACATATGGAGAACTGGACGTAGAGGTCCTCCTTAAGATATACTCTAAAATGTTGAGAACAGGGCATACAGGGCTCCTTAAGATTATACTATAAAATGTTGAGAACAGGGCATACAGGGCCTCCTTAAGATTATACTCTAAAATGTTGAGAATAGTGCACACAGGACTCATTAGGAACAATTTTGAGAAATGGGCATACAAGTCTAAATAAGATGTTACCCTAAAATACAGGTCACTGAGGTTTCAAGACCAGGACCAGGCCTCCCACTGACCAAGATCCTGGAGCACCTCCTTGTAGTGCAGCCCATCCACAGACTAGGTACCCGATCTGGCTAACACTGCAAAGAATGACCTGCCTCTCCACATATGTGAAGTTCCAATAAGTAGTACTGAACACCCAGTTGGTTTCTGAGTTTGGAGATGGGAAGAAAAACTCTTTAACCCTTTACAGGGTGTCACGGCCATTTCCGTCCGATACCGTAAACGAGCGAAACGTCCCAAAACGCCCGATACTATTATGCATTGTAAAAATAGCCGATAGCTTGACAATGTGGCTGCCATTTGTAAGCACCTACTATGAATTTGAACGGACTTTTACAGACTTTTTGTGATAGTTTTCGGGGTTTTTACGCTGTTTTTCAAAATGGATTTCGGCGATTCTTCAAGTGATAACCGAGATTTCGCTAGGTTCAATTTAAGTGACATTAAAGGGCACGAAGTTGACTATTAATCGGAGCTAGATATCAGTGCAAAGCGTTACTTTGCATTAGCAGTCTGAGTCAGACTTTAAAGAAAGTGATTATGATTCTGAAAATGTGTTTGTAAATTGCCGTATCAATCAATCATGTGCCATGCCGGAAAGCATGGGCGGTCTTGACTCGCCAGCTGTATTTCGTAAATATTTGTGTTCATATATGGATTACCGACAACAATCACGTGAGTAACATATTCTGCATGCTTTTCCCTTCATTGTGTTTATTTAACTAAAATCGGTTGACTAACACCTTATTTGTGATGTTTTTACTAACGCGACCCGAAATTTTACTGAACCTGAAAAAATCTTGCCCGTTCAGGGCTAAAAAACGGACAAGCGTCTGCCCTGTAAAGGGTTAATACAGTCTCTGTGGCAATGCTACTTCAGTACTGGATAAGGAGGAAAATCTCTATACCAACCTAGTGAGTCATGTATTGTTTTGTTACCCTTTGAAAATAATGTCTGTTCGTTTGTTTTTTGTATTGTTGATTACTACAGGAGACAAATGAACATCGTAGACTGATTAGAGAAATTAGACGTAGACAGTCAAAATTTTTTGGACATGTTATGAGAAGAAATGGGTTGGAGAATTTAGTGACAACTGGCAAGATCGAGGAGAACAGACCAAGAGGAAGACCGAGAGGAAAATACCTGGACGGCTTGGCCACATGGCATGGACGAGACAGGAACACTGAGCTGATCCACGACACTGGTGATCGAGTGAAATGGCGAGTCATGACCGCCCACGCTTTCCGGCATGGCACATGATTGATTGATTGATTGATTACCGCACTGTTTCCATGCATTTATAATGCATATTGTTTCTATTGTCTAAGATTAGCTTCATGAATGAAATAATGCATAAGAGCAGTGAGTTAAGAAGGGCATAATGTCAGATGAGCTGGCGTGCCCAATTCTTAACCCTTTGAATATAAAGTTTGTTTGTTCCTTCAATCACTTTAATAGATGCAAGTCGTTTTCAGGGCTCATGTGACCTTAATCTCAAAGCACCAGATTTAAGAGTTAAACTTACAGTATTACAGATGATTACAAATAAATCAACAAACCTTAGAATAAAAACAACAGTAAAAGAGGTTAATGTAGACAGCAACTCATAACATAACCGCTTCAGTCAGGGTCAACAAATCACAGTCAGGGTGTCACAGAATGATGATAGTTTAGTGATTCCCTGATAAAATTAAATGTAACATTAATGGCAATATAGGAGAAGGGTTAACAATCGAGTCGTTCAATCTGAGAGACGGATAAATGGAAGGTTATTGACCGAATATCAGAGACAGGTGTCCGCAGAGGTCAGTGACTGCCGATCTTATCGGCCGACAAGACGGAGACACGAATACATCGGAACGGGGAACACGAAAACGGTGTAATCTCTTTGAAGTGCGACGAGCGATGAACGACGGAAACAGCGGAGGAACAGAGTAGCGCGAGCAATTGACGTATACGTGATTTCACTGAACTTTTGATGTTACGGAAACGGCAAATGCGACTGTTGATGTATGGACATCAAACACTAACGAAGAACGGAAAGCCCAATATAAATAGTAGAAACTGGGGTTTCTGGTTTAGTGTGTGCTACCTAAAGGGACGGCAAACTGGATTTATGTCTCCTGAAAATAGCAAAGAAATCATCCCGGGAAATGGGATAGAAGTGCTTGTGTGCTAATGGATTTCAATGCTTGGAGTATCATAAATTAATTATATAAGGTATTGTAACCTTAGAGGAATAGTAGCATAGGGATATAGATGTTTGTGCTTAGCAGTGCTTTCTATTAGTGAGTAGTTTAGACTGTAGTGCACTCATCTGTCTTATGTCTGAGTGTTCTTCGGAGGCTTCTCAGTATGGCCGGAGAGGGACACTCACATAAGAAGTAGTTTGTAACAGACTCATATCACCTGATTGTATAATCCCACAGGTTTCATATATAATCCTGACCTGTTCAGAAAAGAGTAAAGAGTAAAGATCCTGAAGTCACAGGTGCAGTGAAAGTATGTCACTATAGCAAATTCAACCTAAACAGTCAATAAGAGTGGGTTGACATAACGAATGGCAAGAAACAGGTTTTGGTGAACCTTAGTGAAAGAACTTTATTCAAGCAGAGCAAATAGGCTAAAACATTGTAATTGGGTACTCACTTAAACGAAACAGTGAAGAACTATAGACTAGTTTACCTATATTCAGAAAACGGTTAAATAACTGTGGACAGGTGTGATGTGTTTTCACTGATGGATTATAATAACATAAAAACGGAAAACTCTGTCTACTGAAGGGACTTACCGTGATCACATTACTTTACGGTGATACAGTGGTGAACAGTTGTTTTTTTTTCAATAACGGATTTACCTCCAGACTCAAGCTGAACGGAGCATTCAGGGTGAGAACGTTCCAATTCTATGTGTGATGTCCTATGTTTGGGCCGTATGACTATGCTAGAGGAGACACGGAGACGAATGTTCAAAAGTCCTATCTTGCACTCACATTAGCAGACACTAACAACTACATATACACATTCAATACATACAACTGACATAGTTTTCAACAATAAACAGGTTATTAATTGTTGGAGGAAACTGTTGTCAGGGTATGTTATGAAG
This sequence comes from Cepaea nemoralis, assembly GCA_014155875.1. Taxonomy (NCBI): domain Eukaryota; kingdom Metazoa; phylum Mollusca; class Gastropoda; order Stylommatophora; family Helicidae; genus Cepaea; species Cepaea nemoralis. Next base: position 47,271 of record JACEFZ010008497.1, read on the forward strand.
GAGAGAGAGAGAGAGAAAGAGAGAGATATAGTGTATGAAAGACGGAAGGGAGGAGTGTAGACAAAAGTCATTCAATACTCCCAATAGTAGAAGGATATTAAAAGTGTGCTTGTCGAGTCCACTTTCCTCCAGGGACGACAAGCTACACAGGGTCAACAAATCACTGCTGTCCAATACCCTACCCCATCTTCAAGAAGTGATTATGCAGAAGAAGCGAGCTATCCTGGATAGTAGAAAAGTACCATTGACCCAATGACAACTACCACACTCCTAACTGGCAGGGACAGATCACTATTCTTAACATCAGGATGGGGCATAAAAGACTTAATAAACACACATATAGGCTTGATCTGTTTACTTCAGCTTGATTGTAAATCTTCTTACATGAACATGCACCCTCCATTTCCTTAACTTTTGGCTGAATCTGTTTCTTTAGCGGCTCTACACACATGATATATTTCTTAAGACTGATGAACCAAATGATGAGATGGAGGTGACAACTACTGACCTAAGACCAAAAACAAATTAACATAAAATGCCACCATACAGTTCAACAAATGAAAGTCACATAAAAAAATCAAACATTTTGATGAATGTATTAAAGAACAGATCACAACATTAAGGAAAGCATTAAAAACATAGTCAAGATGTTTTTGGGCATGTTATGAGGAAAACAAATCTTGAAAACCTAATGACAATTGGCAATTTTGATGGGAAAAGAGCAAGGGGAACAAAGAGATAAATATCTGGATGGCTGGGCCACATGGCATAATCAAGACAAAATACATAGCAGATTTCAGACTCACGTGGTCGTGTTAAATGGCGAACTATGACGGACCATGCTTGTCAACATGGCACATGTTGATGATGATAATAAAGGACAAAATAACAGGAAAACTACAAGAACACAATAAAACGCAGGTAATCCAAACACGGAAAGGACTAAATGACAACAAAGTAACAATTCCAAAGTAACAACAGCAAAAACAAAGTTATCTTTGAATGTGTACCTTCAACTATATTCTTGGAATGTTTCTTTTTGTCTGCCCCTTTATCAGCTTTCACCTCCGTGTCTCTATTTTTCTTTCCCTTATTACCTACATTTTGATGCACGCCAGATGACGAGTCTTGACCTGTGAAAAAACACAACAACCTCAGTCAATCAATCAAATGCCATCTGCACGATGAGGGCTGGCTGCAATGGATCTCCAACTCTTCCTGTCTTTTGCAGAATTGTACATTCTGACAGACTACTGTCTGTCTATCATTTGATATTATCTTCCCAATTTATCGCTGTATACCTCTTGCTTGTATAAATATGAAAAGGTCAAGGTGAAGGTTGGAGTGCCATAGAGGTATGGTCTTTGACTCTAACTCAAGAAGCCCAAGCCAGCAGGCCGCAGCTGTGCTAAATTTCAAATCAGAAAACTTACCCACAAAGAACATTTACAGCATGTGTGCAGGTCGACAGAGGTCCAAAGACCTGGGTAAGGCTTTGGAGCACTTCCCTCTAATGCAGCAGATGGAGTCTGCCATGACCCACTAATGGGGAATGGAGTGCTGAGTGTATAGAGTACTGAGCTTCATGCAATTTAGCGTGAAGATCGACCCAGTTGATAAATTCACACTTTGCATGAAGATAGCAAGCGAGTCGCTGAGCAGGGGACAACGTCTCCTCCAAAGCGTCATTCAAGTTTGGACCAAGTTCAGGGTCGGATCAGTTGAAGCCGAATAATGGCTATGGCAGAATTTTACCTTGCCGCCACTTTGAATTTGAATGCAGATGTTGTTAAATCGGGATCCAAACCAGGTACCTTCTGAGCATGAGGCAAACACTTTAACCTTTCAGCCATGTTCCCCCTTGTGTTAAAAAAAACAAACAAACTTTATTTTCAAAGGGTTAAGAATTGGGCACGCAGGCCCTGTCTAACATTCTGCCCTTCTATCACTCTCTTTCATACATTATGTCATTCACACATCATTCAAGGCTAACTGAAAACAGCAACAATATAAAAGATATGCATTATAAAGGCATGTGGAAAATGAAAAATCAATACTACACGACTCAGTAATAGTAATGACTGGTGTGGCACTTGTTATTAGCTATGTGGAATATACTGGCCTACCAAAAGGGGACTGGCTGTTATATTAGGGTTTTATTATTATTATTATTTCTATTATTAAGGGGGAAGGTAATCTGTACTGAGATAGTGTTCAAATAATTTGCAATTATAAGTATAGGGATTGGTGATATCTTTGATTTCTTGTGGAAGATTGTTCCACAGCTGAGCTGCAGAGTACGTTAAGCTTGTTTTGTATAAGTCTATCCTAGGCTTCGGAATGGGTAATATATTTAATCGTTTACTGTGTCTAGCATTATATTTAAACAATGGCCAAAGGTAATTTGGGGCATTCCGATGTAGGATTTTGTGAATTAGTTTGGCCTTATTGAAAAGCAGGCGTTCGCGGAGTGGTAGTAACTGAAGGCGTTTATGCAGGCTAGGATTGTCAGTTAAATGTTTGCTATAAAGTAAACTCATGGCCCGTTTCTGGAGTGAGTAAAGTTGCTAGGTGCTTGCATTGGAACAACCGCCCCAGATTGTAGAGCAGTAGTCAAAATGTGTCCGCATGTGAGAAATATAGAATATTTTCCGTGTGTCTTCATCAAGGAAATTTTTAATTTTGGCGAGTTGGTAGACTTTTTTCGCTGTTTGTTTAGTGAGCGCTTGAACGTGAGGATTAAAGGTTAGGTTTCTACCAATGATGAGGCCTAATGTTTTGTGCTCAATTACACTTTCTACTGGCATGTTATCGATGTGAAGTTGAAGTGATCTGTGTGAATTTAGAGTTTGAAGTCTTTGTCTGGTTGTTAATAACATAGATTTTGTTTTAGTGATGTTAATTTGCATACGGTTTGCATAGTTCCACCTAACTACATTATTTAATTCTTGTTGCAAAGACGACTCCAGCAAATTACGTTTGTGTACACAGTACAGTCGTCTGCAAATAGATCGCAGGACGACGAAAGATGCAAAGTGAGATCGTTAATATATATGGCGAATAATAGAGGGCCAAGAATAGAGCCTTGCGGAACTCCAGTATTGAAGGTAGTGGTTTGGGACAGAGATTTATTGTATGATATTACTTGATTTCTGTTTGACAGAAAAGATGTTATTAGTGTCACAACATTAGGGCCAATTTTCATTGTCTCTAGTGTTTTAATTAAAATGACATGGTCTATCATATCAAATGCTTTCATGAAATCGATAAACACAGCTCCACATAGATTGTTGTTATTTATATTCTTTTACGGAATTTGTGCACAGTGCTGAGATTCCCTGTGATCTATGGGAGCAAACTGGAGCACTTATGGAGGTGTCACCTGAAGGCAATTTTCCAGAGAACGAACGAACGAACGAACAAACAAACTTTATTTTCAAAGGGTTAAGAATTGGGCACGCAGGCCCGTCTAACATTCTGCCCTTCTATCACTCTCTTTCATACATTTTTTCATTCACACATCATTCAAGGCTAACAAAAAACAGCAACAATATAAAAGATATGCATTATAAAGGTATGGGCAAAATGCGAACATCAAAACTACATGACACAGTAATATTAGATAATGGTCTGACACTTGTTATTAGCCATGTGGAATATACTGGCCTACAAAAAGGGGACTGGCTGTTATACTAGGGTTTTGTTATTATTATTATTATCCCTATTATTAAGGGGGAAGGTAATCCGTATTGAGATAGTGTTCGAATAATTTGCGATTATATGAATAGGGATTGGTGATGTCTTTGATTTCTTGTGGAAGATTGTTCCACAGCTGAGCTGCAGAGTACGTTAAGCGTGTTTTGTATAAGTCAATCCTAGGCTTCGGAATGAAGAAAGAGAATGAGAAACCCAATGAAGCTACACTGCTCCATAATCTCTGGCTACTGAATATGTTGATTAGCATGTTCAGATACAGATGAAACACTTGAGGTTCCATGAGCACATTGCGCAAGTTAAAAATGCCTCAGGAAATCGCACAGAACAAGCCTACATAACTGCCGAGAAAATGTCCAAACTAAAATATATTCTTAGTATTGATAGGATTGGCAGAATAATAAATAAGACTGATAACCTGGCAAAGTCAGCATACCACATTTCTCCTGTGTCAACGATTGGACAGCACATTTTGGAAACCAGTCACGTGATTGATAGGGACAATGCATTTTGTGTGTTGTTTAACCCTTTACAGGTCACAGCGGCCAATTCCGGCCGATGCCATAAAACGAGCGTAGCGTCCGATTCCGGCCGATACTATTATGCATTGTAAAAACGCGATCTCTCAGCTTTCCGACACTTCCGACGGCTACTTTCACTTTCGCCGACAGCTTGACAACGTGGCCGCCATTTGTAAACGCGATAGTATGAATTTGAACGGACTTTTACGGACAATTTTTGATAGTTTTCGGGATTTTTACGCTGTTTTTCCAAATGGATTTCGGCGATTCAATTTAAATGACATTAAAGGGCACGAAGTTGACTATTAATCGGAGCTAGATATCAGTGCAAAGCGTTACTTTGCATTAGCAGTCTGAGTCGGACTTTAAAGAAAGTGATTATGATTCTGAAAATGTGTTTGTAAATTGCCGTATAGATGACGGAAAATCACAAGCAACATGCCGTATTTCGTAAATATTTGTGTTCATATATGGATTACCGACAACAATCACGTGAGTAACATATTCTGTATGCTTTTCCCTTCATTGTGTTGTTTATTTAACTAAAATTGGTTGACTAACACCTTATTTGTGTTGTTTTTACTAACGCGACCCGAAATGTTACCGAACCTGAAAAAATCTTGCCCGTTCAGGGCTAGAAAATTGACAAGCGTCTGCCATGTAAAGGGTTAACACACAAAATGGCTGCATGTTAAAGCTGGCAGAGGCAATCGCCATTCATCTACAGAAACCAACTTTGTGCAAACAAAAATACATGATAGTAAGTTTAAAATTACTGTGGTAGACAAATCAAATTACTGTGTGAATATGTATGTTCTATATTTCAACTTGAATGATTTATTTAATTACTTTAGATTATGTTGTGTAAGGAGAAGACTTGTTTGGCATGTTGTGTATGGAGAAGACTGAGGCCTATCAGGCTTTGAAACTGCTCATAAGACATGGCACTCAGCAAGGGTGGTGCCTCTGACCTTTTAGGCTAAGAGGGGAGTCAATCATTCAAAGATAACGGCAATACAATAAGCTCATACTTAAGTATCTTAACAACCAATGATAAACCTGTAAGCAGAAACCTAAACTACAACACATGCCATGACAGCACTTACTTCTGTAATCTGCAGGCTTGTCCTTCCACTGGTCACCAGCCTCCTGGCTCTCAGCAGATTGTTTGGGAGCAGCAGTTCCTAGCCGGGCAGCAAGCTCTGCATTAAAATCTTTTGGACCTCTGGGTAATGCAGCTGGCTGCAACATATTGATGGGTAATGGTAATGCCACAGCAGACACTACTAAAGCAGTGTGCAATTACACAGATTTCATATACACCAAGCTGTGGAAGTCAGGGGAAAACCACCACATTAATTTCTCAAGAACATTTTTATGGGCAGTCTTATTGTCAGATTTATGGTGGAGTGACATGTTCAAACACACTTCATACCAGCCCTTGGACTGAATAACCTAAATATATACTAGGTATCAGCATTATGAGGTGAAGTGACCAGTTTGTGTTAGGTCCCCTCTACTTAATACAACACACAGCAATATGAAGTAACATGAGTCACTGGAGAACTCTTGAAGTGATAGAAATAAAATAAGAAACAATTCACAGGTATTGAGTGGCACTCACATAAGACTAAGGAAAGAAGTAGAAATCACAGGATACACTAGATTACAGAAAAATTCAATTCTGTTGACAGACCGGGATGTGAATTTTCCATCTTAAAATGACAAAAACACCTGCTTAAGTAAGAATGTATTTCAACACATAGCCAGCTAAACACCCTGCTCATTGCTAGCCTCATTTTGGCATTGTTAGTGCTTGCCAGGTTTCCTTGTTGCCTAAGAGGTCAACTGGGAAGGTGGTCAGTGTGATAATGACCACATCACCCATTAAGTTCCGACTGGTCCAAAAATATGGGGCTTGTACCAAATAACAATTCAAATAGTCTAAACATATGGGGGATGGTACCAAATAACAAACCAATTGGTCTAAAAATATGGGAGATAGTACCAAATAGCCGGTCTCCCTGGTCTAGGGGGTTACATGACTTTCTCCATAATCCCATATACTCTCGTGAGCAACGTGACATGCGTGAGAATTGGTTGCAGTTCTCTCCACGTTGGTAACTTACGGGGTATGTGAGCCGGTCGCTCAGAAAGCAATGGCAAACTACTGAGCATAATCTTGCCAAGAAATCAACAATCAGCTGAAAGATGCTGATGTTGACAGCGATGTCCTGTAAAAGATATGCAAAAAAAAGTAACAAATAACAAACCAACTGGTCTAAACATATGGGGCTATTACCAAATAACAAACCAATTGGTCTAAACATGTGGGGCTACTACGAGATAACCAATTGGTCTAAAAATATGGGGGGCTAGTACCAAATAACAAACCAATTGGTCTAAACATATGAGGCTACTACCAAATAACAAATTAATTGGTCTAAACATATGGGGCTATTATCAAATAACCAATTGGTCTAACAATATGGAGGATAGTACCAAATAACAAAACTTACTGGTCTAAAAATATGAGGCTACTACCAAATAACAAACCAATTGGTCTAAAACTATAGGGCTAGTAAAAAATAACAAACCAATTGGTCTACTACCAAATAACAAACGCACCTGATGGCATGAAAAAGGGTACTTTACTGTTTTCTTTTTGTAAAAATCTATTGTGTCCTGTTTACAATAAACAAATGATGACCTGATCTTGCCTTGAAAGTTGATGATAAGCATAATTTTTCACCTCGTCAGGGTGGATATTTTGTCTACTTATTCCTAATAGAAGCTTTTATAGATGTTTCTGCATAAGGTGTAAGAACACATCAGATGACACAACCAACCTTTTCTTGTACATCTTCATCTTCCTCTTCAGAATCGGAAATATCACCGCTGTCACCACCACCACTTTTCTGCGAGCCTGACCTCTTGTCTGAAAATATGTCCTGGCCACTGTCAGCATCCTGTATGTGGAGATGAGAACAGAAGACTGTTAGCCCATACATGTCTGTATGTGGTCACTATGATTTCATACTTATCTGTGCTGAGGAGCGGCTGGCCGAGTGGCTAGCATGCCGAACTCGCATTTGGGAGACCCGGGTTCGATCCCTCGGTAAGGTGTGGGATTTTTTTCTGTCGGGGGCAAAAATAAAATCCTAACCTGCACAGTTCGCGGCGACTACACTAGCCAGGCGGCCTTAATTCCTCAGGCTCAAAGACCCCTCTGCCATACGCTGCAAGGTACTATATTGGCAGTAAATAACAGTTTTTTCTGTACGTTGCTGATACGCCTCATTAACCACTTCTCCCTCACATACTCAACATTTCTCACTTACATACCAAATATTCCTCCTTCTTTACATACTAAATACTTCTCCCTTACACACTAAACACTTCTCCCTCACATTCTAAACATCTCTCCCCCACATACTAAAAACTTTTGCCTTACATACTAAACACTTCTCCCTCACACATTTAATATTTCTCCCCCACATACTTAACATTTCTCCCTTACATACTAAACACTTCTCCCTCACATACTTAACATCTCCCCCAAAATACTAAACAATTGTCCCTCACATACTAAATGCATCTCCCTCACATACTCAACATGTCTCCCCCACATACTAAACACATCTCCGTCACATACTAAACACTTCTCCATCACATACTAACCATTTCTCTCTCACATACTAAACACATCTCCCTCACATACTAACCATTTCTCTCTCACACACTAAACACTTTTCCCTCACATACTAAACATGTCTCCCTCACATGTTAAATATTTCTCTCACATACTAAACACTTTTCCCTCACATACTAACCACTTTTCCCTCATATACTAAACATGTCTCCCTGACATGCTAAACATTTTTCTCTCACATACTAAACACTTTTCACTCACATACTAAACACTTTTCACTCACATGCTAAAAAAATCTCACTCACATGCTATATATTTCTCCCACACATACTAAACACTTCTCCCTCACATACTAAACACTTCTCCATACTTCTTCCATACATACTAAGCACTTCTCCCTCACATACTAAACACTTCTCCCTCACATACTTAACATTTCTCCCTCAGATACATAACATTTCTCTCTCACATACTTAACATTTCTCCCTCACATACTAAATACTTCTCCCACACATATTTAACATTTCCCCCTAAAATACAAATAATCCTCCCTCACATACTAAAACATCTCCCTCACATACTAACACATCTCACTTACATACTAAACACTTCTCCCTCACATACTAAACACATCTCCCTGACATACTAACCATTTCTCTCTCACATACTAAACACTTTTCCTTCACATACTAAACACTTCTCCCTCACATACTAAACACTTTTCCCTCACATACTACACATGTCTCCCTCACATGCTAAACATTTCTCTCTCACATACTAAACACTTCTCCCTTACATACTAAACACTACTCCATACTTCATCCATACATACTAAGCACTTCTCCCTCAGATACTAAACACTTCTACCTCACATACTAAACATTTCTACCTCACATACTAAACATTTCTCCTTCACATACTGACCACTTCTCCCTCACATACTAAGCACTTCTCCCTCGATACTAAACAAGTCTCCCTCACATACTAAACACAACTCTACCACACGACTATGTACCAAGATCTTCCCAATATGCTAACCACATGTCTATGACAGTACTAAGATCTTCCCAATATGCTAACCACATATCTATGACAGTACCAAGATCTTCCCAATATTCTAACATGTCTATGACAGTACTAAGATCTTCCCAATATGCTAGCCACATGTCTATGACAGTACCAAGATCTTCCCAATATTCTAACATGTCTATGACAGTACCAAGATCTTCCCAATATGCTAGCCACATGTCTATGACAGTACCAAGATCTTCCAAATATGCTAGCCACATGTCTATGACAGTACCAAGATCTTCCCAATATGCTAACCACATGTCTATGACAGTACCAAGATCTTCCCAATATGCTAACCACATGTCTATGACAGTACCAAGATCTTCCCAATATGCTAACCACATGTCTATGACAGCACCAAGATCTTCCCAATATACTAATCACGTGTCTATGAAGCACTATTCTGCTTTATATGATATAACCAGAAACATCCAATGAAAATGTACGTACACTGGATTCTGACACTGCAGATGTCTTTGTCTGGGCCCTATGTTTTCTATGAGCAACCTTTCTCCTTTCCTCCTCTTCCGACTCCTCTGAGGCTGAGTACTGTGCAAAGACAGAATAGGAGCAGTTATAATCTATACTCTAATACAACGTTACATGATGAGAACTTAACAGACCATATATCTTAATTTTATGACCAAAACAATCATCAACATCATCATGTGCCATGTGATAAACATGAGCGGCCATGTTTCACTACCTCATATGATCACCAGAGTCGTGGATCAGCTTTGTGTTTTTGTCTCAATTATCCCATGTCCCCAAGCCATCTAGATATTTACTTTTCAGCCTTTCCCTTGTTCTTTTCCCCTCAATCTTGCCAGTTGTCACCAAGTTCTCCAGTTTATTTCTTTGGTTTTGTTTTGTAAACATGCCCAAAATATCTTGCCTGTGTCTAATTTCTCTAATCAGTTTACAGTTTTGTTTCTTGTAGGCTTGCTCATTGGTTTTTCTGTCTGTCCATGCTATTCTTTGCAGTTTCCTCAGAAACCACATTTCCACTGCCATCAAACGTTTCTCAACTTATCTATCATACCAGAACAATATACACTGCAAAAAAATGAAATGAACCCACGGCTCGTGCAGCCTGCGGTGAACGGGAACCTGACTGTTTTTTCTATTGCAGATCTTTCCAGTTGTCACAGGTCTCTCCAGTGCCTCTCTTTTCATCACATGATCAAAGAAGACAAATTGTCTCTTTCTTATAGCTGTGTATTATGTTCTGCTTTCGTTAACCTCTTTCAGGCAATCATTGTTAGGTACTCTGGCCATCCAGCAATTAAATGCGCTGAGAAGTTGAATAAGAGTCTTATGGTCGGCCTCATAGGGATGAGAACAAAGCATGGTTGAGAATTTCTGCCTTGTCAAGGGACAATCAGTAGTGGACCAAAAACATTGACCCCCCAGTCTGTTTTAAAGTCAAACGCGTTGGGCGGTCATCTTTTAGTACAACCAAATTGGTGTCTGAAAGAAATACTTGCATATATGTGTTCATGTGCCCAAACATAAACTATCAGGTATCCAGTATCACTTCTTTGGTGACTTTGTCAATCATCTACACAGCCAGGGGGCTGAGTGGTCTCAAGGTATGGTGTCCGCCTTGAGTGCTGGAGGTAACGGGTTCAAGCCCCGGTGAGGGCCAGGATCTTTTCACATGGACTTCTAGTACCAAAATTTCCCCTGGTCTCTGGGTAGTGAGATCTGACGCCTGTGTGTATTGTTGCACACGTAAAAAATCACTAGGCAGTTGGAAATAAAAAAAGAGTAGCATAACGGCGCTGCCCAGGCAAAATTTTGAGTTAAAAATCTACCCAAAATATTTCAGGATCCTCGCTGGTGCTACGGAGTTCGTGCACTGAGCTGAGTTTCTCCGGACTCAGGCTTGAGTTAGGAGTAGAATGGACCACTTATGGGTTGCACCCACGTGCCGTGATGTTGATCCGTTGACTAAACTAAAAAAAAACTACACAGCCAAATGTGTTGGCAGTCATAATTTAGTTTAACCAGATTGGGGTCTGAAGGAAACACTTGCTATATGACTGATCTGATTGTTGAATGGAAGCCTGCCACTCTGCCCAAAGCATGCCTGTCTTCACCTTTCTCATCATATTTTATGAGTCTGTCACAATCACAACATACATACGCTGTGTGTCCTGCAGCTAGCAGAACGCCGCTATGACTTCCTCCACCTGCATTCACAGACTAGATATTGAGGTATCAACATCCCAGGTATTCAATATCACTTCTTGGGTGACTTTGTCAATCATCTACACAGCCAAACGTGTAGGGCAGTCATCATTTAATAAATTCAAATTGGTGGCTGAAATAAGTACTTGCATATACAATTTCACGTGCCCAGACATCAAAACCCCAGGTATTCAGTATCACTTTTTGAGTGATTCTGCCAATCATCGACACAGCCAAACGTGTAGGGCAGTCACTATTTAGTATATCCAGATTGGTGGCTGAAAGAAGTACTTGCATATACCAGTTCACGTGCCCAGACATCAAAACCCCAGGGATTCAGTATCACTTTATGAGTGATTCTGTCAATCATCTACACAGCTTGTATGCTAACCAAAGATGATTATCAGCTAGCAAGTCCACAGAAGAACGCTCTCATCCCAGCCTGCCAGGTAGACTCTTGATCCCTTGTCAGTTCTCCTGCCTCATGTAGTGTCATGCTCAAGGTGTCTTTAATGTCCACCTTCATGTAGGTAAGCCCTGCTTCATCTTCCGAGAGCTATGCCTTCCACTGCTGTCCTTTCCAGGCAGTCTCCATGGTAAAGTAGTCACACCATCTGCCTCATGCGTCGAAGGTCGTTGGTACAATTATGGGCTACATCGTTTGGTTCATGAGTGGTTTTCCCTGAGACCCCTGGGGGTAATTGCTGGAGCTATGGAGTTTGTACTTTGTGCAACACTTTCGGCACGCCACCCTGAGGAAAGAGACAGAACCATACAGGATAAAATCTGGTGCAATGAAGTTGATGTTCTTGCCTTTTAAACCCTTGTTTGTTCTTTCTAAAGCACAGTCATTTTAGATGTGGCTTCTTGTCTGGTTAGCTCGCTTTTAACACAACCATAGTCCACACATACTTCTAGTGCACTAGGCTGACGTTTGCGTTTAATTAGCTTTCCCTATTACCAGTGTCCCTCAAAATCAAGTGAACCCACTCTGACTTTAGAGGTACTTGTAATTTATGTCCCCAAGTCAAGGAGAAGTCCAACTGATTGGTGTAGGAGTTGAACCCGCTACCCTGGCATCAGCACACATGATGTTTAAGAACAAACTCTCTTATCCATTTGGCCAGGACCGACCTACACTAAAGTATTTTAATCCCTGAGAGATATCCATGAGCCAGGTTTCTTCTACGTTCAGATTGTTGAGGCTGTCCATATACTTTTCTTCTTGAGCCTAAGAATTTGCCTGTAACATTTCAGCCCAAAACCTGCAATTTTCATTTTCAGTGTTTGTGAAATGGTCCGTGATTCACTTCCACATGCTGCCACAATAAAGGTGGAGGTTCTCAAAATGTTTCATTTGATTTGGTTGCTGGTGTTCTGCCAATGGTTCTTCAACAAAGATGTTAATTAAGAGTTTAACATTATGGAAAGAATGGCAGATGGAAGAAAAACATAAATGTTAGAAGGTGGAGAATAGAAATATAAAGGAATGAGCAGACATAAATGGTAGGAAGTCGTAAGGTTATAATTAGCACAGAAAAACAACAAAGAAATGATGAGTATAATGAGCACATAAATACAACAAAGAAACGACCGTTATAATGAGCATAGAAAAAAAAACCAAGAAACGACAGATCTTACTTCAGAGTCAGATTCGTCACCATCTTTGTCTTCCTCGCTAACACTAATGCTGCCTTGATCAATCTCCTCCTCTTCATCTGTTTAAGACAAAGTTATCAACATATTTCACTTTCTTCAACTTTATAATCCTACGACTGGAAATGATATCTTATTTTCTACACTAATCATGATCCTTACAAGGAAAGAGAACACACTTGTGATCCAACATTCTAGACTACCTGTTGTAAGGATCCACACTCCATGCCACAAGGATAGAGGAGAACACACTTGTGATCCAACATTCTAGACTACCTGTTGTAAGGATCCACACTTCATGCCACAAAGGCAATCTGAATGACCCATTCATGTTATGTATGTATCTTGGAAGCAGAGCTGAGTTAAAATGAGTTGTCAAGAACCAACATCACAGTATTCTGAACTTCCCATATGCACTCTGTCCTCATCTTCACCAACCAGCAAAAAGTCATACAAATGGTAACCAGTACTGATTATGTGTCCATCTGGCCATTCCTCTGCCTTTTCAGTTCAGTGTATTAGCCAGATCCACTAGAGTCATACATACATTCTCAAAGCAATTAACAATGACACTGATCTCCAGAAAGTGTGTTTGTCACACAGAGAGAGAGAGAGAGAGAGAGAGAGAGAGAGAGAGAGAGAGAGAGAGAGAGAGAGAGAGAGAGAGAGAGAGAGAGAGAGAGACCACAAAACACATTACCTGATGACTCATCCAAAAGCCCTACATTATCATCTTCCATAAACTGAGGTGTCCCTATGAGGAATGGCAGTGGGCGGCTCACATAAGGATCCTAGCAAACAATAGTACAACTTAAAATTATAGGAAACTAAAGATACAAATTTAAACAAAATAAACTACTTTGATCCTCTTCTTTTATCCTACTGCTTTTGCAGTGAAGCGTTGCAGAGAGGAGTAGTTTGCCTTTGCTTTCTGAACGACCGACACCCATACCATTTCATAAAAAACCAATGCAAGACAGTCTGCTGCCACATCTGAGTACCTGCTTCAGTTTGTAACTGCTCAAATGTGGCCATGCTAGGAACAGGAAAGGTTTAACTATGCCAGGCTATGTGATCAGCAGCGGAGTTCTCCTAACTTTTAAAAACTTTCATTGAGGTTTTCAGATTGTCTTCAAGTATTTTGTTCAGTCTAACACAAGCATTATTGCCAGACTCAGGTTTGCCACTGTTTTCTTTGGTTACCACCCATTTGCAGGTGAGTATCATGACTGGCTCATCTTAAGTGTGATTTGTACGACACAGAATGCATGGGAGTTGAGGGACATGAATGAGCTGATAAAGATGCTGGTTCTGCATCTCCTGCAGATGGCCAGCCTATGGATCGTGCTGACAACAACAACAACGAAACTTTATTTTGAAAGGGTTAAGAATTGGGCACGCAGGCCCGTCTAACATTCTGCCCTTTTATCACTCTCTTTCATACATTATACCATTCACACATCATTCAAGGCTAACTGAAAACAGCAACAATATAAAAGATATGCATTATAAAGGCATGTGGAAAATGAAAAATCAATACTACACGACTCAGTAATAGTAATAACTGGTGTGGCACTTGTTAATAGATATGTGGAAAATACTGGCCTAGCAAAAGGGGAACTGGCTGTTGTACTAGGGTTTTATTATTATAATTATTTCTATTATTAAGGGGGATTGCTACTGGAACTATTAGTGTTGGAACTCTTCGCTGGCTGCTGAGAATGGGGACGGAGCGCTTATGGGAATGTCCCGAATGATGTGATGTCGGTTCCTAAATCAATCAATCAATCAATCAAGGGGGAAGGTAATCCATACTGAGATAGTGTTCAAATAATTTGTGATTATATGTATACAGATTGGGGATGTCTTTTATTTCATGTGGAAGATTGTTCCACAGCTGAGCTGCAGAGTACATTAAGCTTGTTTTGTATAAGTCTATCCTAGGCTTCGGAATGCGTAATATATTTAATCGTTTACTGTGTCTAGCATTATATTTAAACAATGGCCAAAGGTAATTTGGGGCATTCCGATGTAGGATTTTGTGAATTAGTTTGGCCTTATTGAAAAGCAGACGTTTGCGGAGTGGTAGTAACTGAAGGCGTTTATGCAGGCTAGGATTGTCAGTTAAATGTTTGCTATAAATTAAACTCATGGCCCGTTTCTGGAGCGAGTAAAGTCCCAGATTGTAGAGCAGTAGTCAAAATGTGTCTGTATGTGAGAAGTATAGAATATTTTCCTTGTGTCCTCATCAAGGAAATTTTTAATTTTGGTGAGTTGGTAAACTTTTTTCGCTGTTTGTTTAGTGAGCGCTTGAACATGAGGATTAAAGGTTAGGTTTCTATCAATGATGAGGCCTAATGTTTTGTGCTCAATTACACTTTCTACTGGCATGTTATCGATGTGAAGTTGAAGTGATCTGTGTGAATTTAGAGTTTGAAGTCTTTGTCTGGTTGTTAATAACATAGATTTTGTTTTAGTGATGTTAATTTGCATACGGTTCGCATAGCTCCACCTAACTACATTATTTAATTCTTGTTGCAAAGACGACTCCAGTAAATTACTATGTTACTGATGTTATTAAAGCCCTTAGAGGGATGTCAAAAGTAGAGGACTTTGATACCAGTGAATCCACAATCGTTGTCTAGAATGAGAGGCTTGGGAGTAAGAATTGGCACAGGCAAGAAAGATGGAGAATGAGGGGCCTCGTCAACCAACACAGAATTGGTACTATTAGCTGCTGGATGCTGATGCATATGTTGGGGTGATGGTCTACACACCTATGTCCGTGATACCCCAAGATGCATTCTTAGTTAGTTAATTAGATAACTAACTAAGAATGCATGTTTCTCATGCTTTCCTGCAAGAGAATGTGTCATCCAACTCCGACATTTAAAGTACTTGGGGAATGCTCATATCTGCTCTGATTCTCTCAGAAGAGGTGAGAGAATGAATACTTAGTCCCAGAGGCCAGTTGGTTAAACATGAATCTGTCCCATCCTCTAGCACAGTGGTTCTCACCCTTTTTTGGCCTATGCACCCCTTCACCATATGTTCAGAATGTCACCCCCTTCGCCTTTTCATATTTCCTCCATATTAACCCCCCCCCCCCCACACACACACAGTATACGTAAAAATGGAAGCTAAATTTAATAACACATACTAGAACAAGTCTAGACATCTACATAAATCATGATTTGCAGGTCTACTTGCGTTATAAAACAAATTTAAGAAGGGCGAGAAGTACAGAACCGTAAAGAATGGAAGAAAAAAACAATATCAAGTAATTGGTTCATGTATTAACACGATCTTGAAATAATCTTAATTCACCCTGGAAACCCTAAAATTGCTCCCTGGGGGAGAATTCCCCACCAGTTGAGAACCACTGCTCTAGCACGTCTTCCTGTTAGTGCTAAATATGGACTCCTGATTCTATCAGTTGTACCTACATGTGATCATCAATTTGACATTCCTGAAATCATTGGTCTCCCAGCTTCATCAGTGAGTGTCTACATCTAAGATTCTATTGTGACATGTTCATCTTTAGCAGTTTCCTGAGTCAGTTCCGATAGAGGTGGATATGCTACTTTCTTCTGTTTCTAGTCCTGGATGGCTACATGTTCAATCTATTACCCCAGGATCAAGGGGGCTATACCGTCTGTTCTTACTGTGTATAAACCCACACCATCCATGCCTGTAATTGAACCAGATCTGAACTAGACAGAGGCAATTGTGATACCTTTAGGCCACTGCACCCCTTGACAAACAAATAATACAGAGAGGAAAGGTGGGGGAGAGACCAACAGACAGACTAGGAGACAGACTGTTGGAGACAAGACTGATAGAGACAGACTGGTAGAGACAGACTGTTGGAGACAAGACTGATAGAGACAGACTGGTAGAAACAGGCTGGTAGAGATATACTGGTAGAGATATACTGGTAGAGACATACTGGTAGAGACATACTGGTAGAGATATACTGGTAGAGATATACTGGTAGAGATATACTGGTAGAGATATACTGGTAGAGACATACTGGTAGAGATATACTGGTAGAGATATACTGGTAGAGATATACTGGTAGAGATATACTGGTAGAGACATACTGGTAGAGATATACTGGTAGAGATATACTGGTAGAGATATACTGGTAGAGACATACTGGTAGAGACATACTGGTAGAGATATACTGGTAGAGATATACTGGTAGAGATATACTGGTAGAGACATACTGGTAGAGATATACTGGTAGAGATATACTGGTAGAGATATACTGGTAGAGATATACTGGTAGAGATATACTGGTAGAGATATACTGGTAGAGACATACTGGTAGAGATATACTGGTAGAGATATACTGGTAGAGACATACTGGTAGAGACATACTGGTAGAGACATACTGGTAGAGATATACTGGTAGAGATATACTGGTAGAGATATACTGGTAGAGACATACTGGTAGAGACATACTGGTAGAGACATACTGGTAGAGATATACTGGTAGAGATATACTGGTAGAGATATACTGGTAGAGACAGACTGGTAGAGATATACTGGTAGAGATATACTGGTAGAGATATACTGGTAGAGATATACTGGTAGAGATATACTGGTAGAGATATACTGGTATAGATATACTGGTATAGATATACTGGTAGAGATATACTGGTAGAGATATACTGGTAGAGATATACTGGTAGAGATATACTGGTAAAAACATACTGGTAGAGACATACTGGTAGAGACATACTGGTAGAGACATACTGGCAGAGACATACTGGCAGAGATATACTGGCAGAGATATACTGGTAGAAACATACTGGTAGAGATATACTGGTAGAGATATACTGGCAGAGATATACTGGTAGAGACATACTGGTAGAGACATACTGGTAGAGATATACTGGTAGAGACATACTAGTGGAGATATACTGGTAGAGATATACTGGTAGAGACATACTGGTAGAGATATACTGGTAGAGACATACTGGTAGAGATATACTGGTAGAGATATACTGGTGGAGAAATACTGGTAGAGACATACTGGTAGAGATATACTGGTGGAGATATACTGGTGGAGATATACTGGTGGAGAAATACTGGTGGAGACATACTGGTGGAGACATACTGGTGGAGACATACTGGTGGAGACATACTGGTAGAGACATACTGGTAGAGATATACTGGTAGAGATATACCGGTAGAGATATACCGGTAGAGATATACCGGTAGAGATATACCGGTAGAGATATACCGGTAGAGATATACCGGTAGAGATATACCGGTAGAGATATACCGGTAGAGATATACCGGTAGAGATATACCGGTAGAGATATACTGGTAGAGATATACTGGTAGAGATATACTGGTAGAGATATACTGGTAGAGATATACTGGTAGAGATATACTGGTAGAGATATACTGGTAGAGATATACTGGTAGAGACAGGCTGGTAGAGACAGGCTGGTAGAGACAGTTAAAGACAGACTGGTGGAAAAGACTGGAAGAGACAGACTGGTGGAGACAGACAGGTAGAGACAGATTAGTGGAGACAGATTGGTAGAGACAGGCTGGTGGAGACAGATTGGTAGAGACAGACTGGTAAAGACAGACTGGTAGAGACAGATTGTTAGAAACATATTGGTAGAGACATGGATACAAATTACTCTCTCCAATTTATTTGATCAAAAGTGAACTTGTGAGAAATTATCTACCTAAATAAGGTACAGCTAACTCCACGGCAGATCCTTAAACTTTCACATATCCTAGGTCAAACATACTGACATAAGGGGACCAGCTCCTTTCCTTCGGAGACAATATTCAGAAAATCCTAACATTTATTCGGTACCCATTTTACAAGGCTGTGTGAACCCTAAGGCCATAATGGTTGGAAAGAATGCTGCCATTCTTAAGGATTAACCTTATACCACCTGTGTTAATAAGCAAACACATTAACCACTAGGCGACCATGCTCTACTACCCACCTTAGCCTCTAGAATAGGTTCTGATACATAAGAGTTATCTTCCTCTTCGGAGTCAGAGTCAACAACTCGGGGATCCAGTTTCACAAAAGAGTTCTCAATAACATCCACACCCAGCTTCAGGGCCAGGGATACGCGAGGGATTAGCTCGGCTTCTCTCTGTTCTTTGGTCTTCTGCAAGTAAAGTTTACAAAAACACTAGTGCACACATCAGAACATATTTGCATAAGTTATTATTGTTTTACCACTTGTTATTGACCTTAGTTGTTTTGGTTGATTTGAGTTAAAAATTGACATGGCAACACTTAGGACGTTCATATGTGTGCTCCATCTTTATTTTCAACAGCCAGCGAAGAGTCCCAATACGAATGGTACCAGTAGCAATCTGATTATGTGTCTGTCTGGCCTCTTCTCAGAGCCCTGAGTGTCGACCAGATCCTCTGGTCGCTCCCTACTGCACCAGTCTCTCCAGGCTGCTTCTTCTTCCTACAACTGCTGCCTTCACTGACTACACCGGCAGGTGAGTTCTCATGATGAACTCCACTGCTGTTTCTCTTTACTTCCAAGGGTTGGAGTTCAAAGTTGATTCAGTGGGCCAGTAAATCTTTCTCAGCTTGCTGACCAGAGGACAATCCCATAGATCATGCTCTGTAGCATGTTTCCTCAGTCCACATGAGCATGGTCATCTGTCACTGGCAGACATAGTGAAGCCTAACTGTGTTGATTCATTCTGTCATGCCTCATCCTATGGCTAAAAATGGTGACACATAACAGCCGGCTAAGACTGCTGTCATTACAGTGACGCAAATAAATCTTATGTAAGTGTTTATTCACTCTGTTATAAGGCCAAGAGTGCAGTCATCACAGTGAAGCAAATAAATCTTATGTAAGTGTTTATTCACTCTGTTATAAGGCCAAGAGTGCAGTCATCACAGTGAAGCAAATGAAACTTATGTAAGTGTTTATTCACTCTGTTCTAAGGCCAAGAGTGCAGTCATCACAGTGAAGCAAATGAAACTTATGTAAGTGTTTATTCACTCTGTTCTAAGGCCAAGAGTGCAGTCATCACAGTGAAGCAAATGAAACTTATGTAAGTGTTTATTCACTCTGTTCTAAGGCCAAGAGTGCAGTCATCACAGTGAAGCAAATGAAACTTATGTAAGTGTTTATTCACTCTGTTCTAAGGCCAAGAGTGCAGTCATCACAGTGAAGCAAATGAAACTTATGTAAGTGTTTATTCACTCTGTTCTAAGGCCAAGAGTGCAGTCGTCACAGTGAAGCAAATAAATCTTATGTAAGTGTTTATTCACTCTGTTCTAAGGCCAAGAGTGCAGTCGTCACAGTGAAGCAAATGAAACGTATGTAAGTGTTTATTCACTCTGTTATAAGGCCAAGAGTGCAGTCGTCACAGTGAAGCAAATAAAACTTATGTAAGTGTTTATTCAATCTGTTCTAAGGCCAAGAGTGCAGTCGTCACAGTGAAGCAAATAAAACTTATGTAAGTGTTTATTCACTCTGTTCTAAGGTCAAGAGTGCAGTCATCACAGTGAAGCAAATAAATCTTATGTAAGTGTTTATTCACTCTGTTCTAAGGCCAAGAGTGCAGTCGTCACAGTGAAGCAAATGAAACTTATGTAAGTGTTTATTCACTCTGTTCTAAGGCCAAGAGTGCAGTCGTCACAGTGAAGCAAATAAAACTTATGTAAGTGTTTATTCACTCTGTTCTAAGGCCAAGAGTGCAGTCGTCACAGTGAAGCAAATAAAACTTATGTAAGTGTTTATTCACTCTGTTCTAAGGCCAAGAGTGCAGTCGTCACAGTGAAGCAAATGAAACGTATGTAAGTGTTTATTCACTCTGTTATAAGGCCAAGAGTGCAGTCATCACAGTGAAGCAAATAAAACTTATGTAAGTGTTTATTCACTCTGTTCTAAGGCCAAGAGTGCAGTCGTCACAGTGAAGCAAATAAAACTTATGTAAGTGTTTATTCACTCTGTTCTAAGGTCAAGAGTGCAGTCATCACAGTGAAGCAAATGAATCTTATGTAAGTGTTTATTCACTCTGTTCTAAGGCCAAGAGTGCAGTCGTCACAGTGAAGCAAATGAAACTTATGTAAGTGTTTATTCACTCTGTTCTAAGGCCAAGAGTGCAGTCGTCACAGTGAAGCAAATGAAAAATATGTAAGTGTTTATTCACTCTGTTCTAAGGCCAAAGAGTGCAGTCGTCACAGTGAAGCAAATAAAACTTATGTAAGTGTTTATTCACTCTGTTCTAAGGCCAAGAGTGCAGTCGTCACAGTGAAGCAAATGAAACTTATGTAAGTGTTTATTCACTTGTTATAAGGCCAAGAGTGCAGTCGTCACAGTGAAGCAAATAGAATCTTATGTAAGTGTTTATTCACTCTGTTCTAAGGCCAAGAGTGCAGTCGTCACAGTGAAGCAAATAAAATCTTATGTAAGTGTTTATTCACTCTGTTATAAGGCCAATGAGTGCAGTCGTCACAGTGAAGCAAATAAATCTTATGTAAGTGTTTATTCACTCTGTTATAAGGCCAAGAGTGCAGTCGTCACAGTGAAGCAAATGAACGTATGTAAGTGTTTATTCACTCTGTTCTAAGGCCAAGAGTGCAGTCGTCACAGTGAAGCAAAGTAAAAATTATGTAAGTGTTTATTCACATCTGTTATAAGGCCAAGAGTGCAGTCGTCACAGTGAAGCAAATGAAACATATGTAAGTGTTTATTCACTCTGTTCTAAGGCCAAAGAGTGCAGTCGTCACAGTGAAGCAAATAAAACTTATGTAAGTGTTTATTCACTCTGTTCTAAGGCCAAGAGTGCAGTCGTCACAGTGAAGCAAATGAAACGTATGTAAGTGTTTATTCACTCTGTTCTAAGGCCAAGAGTGCAGTCGTCACAGTGAAGCAAATAAATCTTATGTAAGTGTTTATTCACTCTGTTCTAAGGCCAAGAGTGCAGTCGTCACAGTGAAGCAAATAAATCTTATGTAAGTGTTTATTCACTCTGTTATAAGGCCAAGAGTGCAGTCGTCACAGTGAAGCAAATAAATCTTATGTAAGTGTTTATTCACTCTGTTATAAGGCCAAGAGTGCAGTCGTCACAGTGAAGCAAATGAAACTTATGTAAGTGTTTATTCACTCTGTTCTAAGGCCAAGAGTGCAGTCGTCACAGTGAAGCAAATAAAACTTATGTAAGTGTTTATTCACTCTGTTATAAGGCCAAGAGTGCAGTCGTCACAGTGAAGCAAATGAAACGTATGTAAGTGTTTATTCACTCTGTTCTAAGGCCAAGAGTGCAGTCGTCACAGTGAAGCAAATGAAACTTATGTGTTTAATCACTCTGTTATAAGGCCAAGAGTGCAGTCGTCACAGTGAAGCAAATAAAACTTATGTAAGTGTTTATTCACTCTGTTATAAGGCCAAGAGTGCAGTCGTCACAGTGAAGCAAATGAAACTTATGTAAGTGTTTATTCACTCTGTTCTAAAGCTAAGAGTGCTGACCCATACCCATTCGCCAAGAGTGCAATAATCTCTGGCTTGATTCTGTACTCTTATCTTAGCCTGGAGAGCTCTCTTTTTCTCAAAGTATGAGAACAAATGCATCAATACTTCAAGAGTTGAATATTGAAGAAGGTTGGTTATTAAAGACGATAAAACAAAGAAAATTGGAATATTTTGGTCACTTGAAACGTCACGAAAGTTTGGAGAGAACAATAATGGAAGGATATATGCCTGGGAAGAGAGGAAGAGGAAGGCCAAAGAGAGGATGGGTGCAGGATGTGGCGGATTATCTCCAGATGGGTGTATCAGATACGGGAATCTCTTGCTTATGATCGAGAGGTTTTCCGGAAGGTTGTTATGGGAGCGAGGTTCTGCAAAGGACATGCTACTGAATGAATGAATGAATGAGACTGTTATCTTATTGTTTCCATTTTCCTCTTATTTTTCTAAGTTAATTTTCTTTTCTATTTTAGGGTATTCTGTAATGGGGATAGTTCCCACAGCATTATGGTTTGTGTTCTGGCAGCAACCCTGCAAAGTGATCGTCTCGCCTGTTGGAGATAACATAGAGTGCAACAGTGAACTTGGCTACATAGTTAGTTAGTTAGTCGACAGATCATCCTCGTTGCACATCGAACCATTCAGTCCTAAAGTGCTCGGATCCCCTCCTCAGCAAATCCCGCAGCGTGTAGCGGCTAACGACGCCAGTTCTGTGTTGGTTTATCAATCTTCTTTGGCTTCCTGCGTAGTGTTCTTGTTTGGCCACCCCTCTTTTAATTTGCTGCTCCCGCAGTCTGGCCATTGTTGTAGATTCACAGTCATCACTTGGTTCTCGCAAAAGTCTCACTTCTCGTAGAGCATTCAGAATGTCAGCCTGGTCCATGGCGCGTCCGCCCTCCACAGTAGCCTCACCTGCGAGCTTGTCAGCCCGCTCATTTCCTTGTACTCCCGCATGACCTGGCACGAAGATGAAACTAATCTTTGCCAGCCGAGACCGCTTCAGAGGCAGCAACCACTCTCTTCGGATCGACCCCTCCTCTATCCTCTTGATCATGTTCATTGAGTCGCTAAGGAAACAAGCCCTAGTGAATGTCTGTGTCTCGAGCCAAGTTATTGCTTTACTTACTGCCATGACTTCCATGGTCAGGCTACTTGTGGTTTCAGTGAAAGCACCAGAGTCCTCCTTCACAATTCTCCCTCCGGCCCGAGCTGTAAAGGCCCATGAGCTTCTCACATGTCGGACGACCGACCCATCTGTGTAGATGACCGCGTCACCGTCTAGCGAATTCTCGAAAATCAACGCTTGTACTTCAGCCTCAACAGCAGCCGGATTTTCTTGTCTGCATTTTCTATCTAGTTGGATGCAAACTGAAAAGGATGTGCAGAAGTCTGTTGGCACTTGCACCCACTCCTCGCCAGGTTCTAAGTCCTCAAGTGAACACACCTGTTGAAGAATGTCTTCGGCTTGACCCATCCACGACCGTCCTCTTTTTAACCTGCTGCCCTTCACCTTCCTAATTTCACTATGCAGTGGATGTTGTGTGTTTGCGTTAATTTTGAGGTAGGCGCGTGCCCTGCAAACTTGTATTCTCTCTTCAATGGTTGGAAAATCAAGAAGGTAGCGCATCGCCCTGCATGCTGTATCTCTTGTACATCCAAGAATAATGCGCATTGCTTCATTCTGTATCCTTTCCATCCTTTCTATCTGCTTATGGCTGAGAGTCAGGATTGCCATTGCATACTCAAAACAGACATGACCAGCCCCTCGTACAGAAGACATAGATGGCGCTGCTCACAGTTTGCTGCCGCCATCACCCGCATCGCTGCCAAACCCCGCTTGGCCTTTGTTATCACCTGGTCTATGTGCACATTATAAGCAAGGCTTCGATCAAACCGTATCCCCAGGTAACTCATTGCCTGCGTTCTTTCCACCGCCTCTGAACACAACATTACAGTTGGTGTTGGAGTGTTGACAATATGATTATTCAACGAGAACCAAGTCACTGTTGCCTTTGTTGGGTTGACCATTGCCCCAGCTTCATCACACCAAGTACTTATGCGATTGAGTTCGGTTTGTAGTTCCACAGCAACCTCCTCTCTATCCTTACCCTGACGATACACTAAAACATCATCGGCATACAAACTTGAGGGGTAATTTAAACTTGGCTACATGGTGGGAGTCACAGTTGGTGTTACAAATCATTGGTGCAGCGTGCTCTATGGCTTGAACCTCAGATATATAGCTGAAGCAGAATTACCACTAGGAGTATACCTTGTTTCACAGTGGTTGTCAGTATTTCAAGCGCATTTGTTGCCGAACCATATGTATAGGCATGAATCTATGATCGTTCAGGATAGCTATCTTGCATCATGCTCTGTGTAGCACTCCACCTCTGGATTCTTGATGCTGTCCACCCACATGTAACATTGTCTGCCTCTTGCAGGCACAGCCTTTAGCATAGAGGAGCTGTGTCTCTGTATGTAGCTGAAGTATTTTTATTATCTGCCCTTGACAGTGTTATTTTCTTCAACCCAGATTTGGCACTACTTCTTTGTGAGATTTCTTCTCCTGGCATGACTTCCTGTTCATCTATATAGTAAGCAAAGTAAATTACCCCTTTACATGTCATAAAGCGCACAGGGCATGCAGTGCTTGACCCATATTTCTATAGACTAATCATCTTCTTCTTCTTCCTCTTCTTCTTTTATCTTTATCTTCAAAGGGTTAAGAATTGGGCACGCAGGCCCGTCTGACATTCTGCCCGTCTTCTCTATTTCCTCTCATACTTTCTTTTATTCAACATCTCTTATGAAGCAATTCTTTAACAACAAAAGAACAATAAGCATTAAAACGCATGAGCTCTCTGTAGGTGGTGTGGTCAGTACCATGTTGGCCAACTTTACTTAACAAGTCATTACCTGGTACCAATTTTAGGCCAGGTCGATCTGGGAGCTCAGGTCAGTTTAAAAAATGTTAATCTATATAACCATATAACAAGAGATTCAATGTTAGCCTCATATTATGTACTCATTGTGCATGGTTCGGCACCACACAACAAAGTAAGTGTCTGTGTGTGTCTTACTGGGTAAGATGAGTAGAAACAAGGATGAAATACCCTGTTCAACACATGACAGGAGTTTCTAGTTGGTTAGCTGAAAAATGGAGCAAAAAGCAAGATAATGAGCTTTGCTGCACTGGGTTATATACTTTATGGCTCGATCTTCTTCTGCAGAGTGGCCTGGTGAAAGCGCGTATGAAGCATGACTCCGTAGCTTCAGCGACAATAGATAACCCTGTACACAGAGCTGTTCAATTTTGCACACACTGATGACTTTAAGAGAGTCAGCAGTTGGAACACTCATGATGGACAAGAGAGATGTGTTGAAGTACACTCTTTCTCAAACTGATGGCTTCAAGAAGAAAAGTAGTTGGAACACTCATGATGGACAAGGGAGGTATTTTGAAGTAAACTCTTTCACAAACTGATGACTTCAAGAAGGGCAGTAGTTGTTGGAACTTTCATAATGAACAAGATGATATAATATTTTTATAATTCATTCTTATACTAACTGATGACTTCAAGAGGGTCAGTAGCTATAACACTCATGATGGACAAGAGAGATATTGTGAAGACTATGACTGCTAGTTGAAGTCAAAGTAACAGACAAAATAACACATTCAAGGATGCATGAGTCTGGATTTAAGTATGGCTCCGGCAAGGATGGGCTATGACGAGATGTATCCTTTGTTTACAAGCAGCATATTACTGGAATGAACAGTATCTACAACTCATGACTTTTCTGAGACAGAGCATCTATGAGTTTGCTCAGTGTGCTGTGCTGATTCTTCATAAACCCAAGCAAACAAACTGAAGAGACTGTTTATGGCTTGTTTCATCCAGGCCAGCAAAGAAATGTGCTCTCAGCATATTCAAAGGTACTTTATTTGGGGTATGCTAAACGTGGGTCTGTTATTTATCATCCTTCTTATACACCAGTCCAGTATATGTATCACACAGTACAGGATTCCATTCAAAAACTAAAGACACATTCCCACACATCTATGGAGTTACTGCAGGTGGTAGATCCAGACTTCCACAGCCACAATAACCAGGCAACAGAACTGCCCCAAATCTTTGAAAGAACAAAAAGGGTACTTTACCTGCTCCACCTTCTTCTCCTCCTTTGTACTTGGTTCTTGACTCACATCCTCATCATAGACTCTCTGAGGTTACACAAGAATATACAGAACTTCAGTTGCAATAATAACGTACAAATAAATTTGTTTCATATTCTCTTGGAATACAGGGCTGCAACACAACAATGAAAAAGATCATTTTGTAATATTCTCTTTGGAAAACAGGGAAGATGAAGATGATGATGATGATCAAGAAGAAGAAGAAGAAGAAGAAGAAGAAGAAGAAGAAGAAGAAGAAGAAGAGACAAAAGAAGAAAAAGAAGCAGAAGAAGAGGAAGAAGAAGAAAAAGAAGCTGAAAAAAGGATGAGAGGAGAAGGAAGAAAATGGAGGAGGAGAAGGAAGAAGCAGAAGAAAAAGAGGAAGGAGGAAGAGAAGAGGAAGAAAAAGAGGAAGGAGGAAGAGAAGAGGAAGAAAAAGAAGCAGAAAAAGAAGGATGAGAGAGGAAGGAAAAAAGGAGGAGGAGAAGGAAAATCGAGGAGAAGGAAAAAGGAGGAGAAGGAGAAGGAAGAAGCAGAAATAGAAGAAGTTGAATAAGCCATGACCTGTGTGAATTTTGCTTTTATATGGTAAGTTTTGTGTGTATGTGAACCTGATGACAAAAATGTTGCTTTTATATGGTAAGTTTTGTTTGTATGTGAACCTGATGACAAAAATGTTGCTTTCATATGGTAAGTTTTGTGTGTATGTGAACCTGATGACAAAAATTCCATTGAAACTTTATACATACTGATATTTTGTTATATCACTGTAACAAAACAGACCATTATTTCCTAAACTTATACCTAGCGGTGCCAGACAACTACTTACATTCTCCACAAATTGTGTGTTTGCCAGCATGATGAAGTCATTGATGACATTCCCAACCCTGACATCCATCAACTGGGGAAGAAATTTACCAAGGAATGAAGCTACAATTTGTGATATAATACAACTTCTTCCAGCACTAAATGATTCCTCTTCCTCATTCACATCAAATCTCCACATTCATTATCATGTGCCATATTGGTAAGCATGGGTGGTCATGTTTCGCCATCTCACATGATCACCAGAGTCGTGGATCAGCTCAGTGTTCTTGTTTCAACCATACCACATGGCCAAGACAGCCAGGTATTTATTTCTCTACCTTGCCCCTGATTTTATCCTCTCAATCTTGCCAGTTGTTACCAAGTTCTCCAATTTATTTCCTCTCATAATGTGCTCAAAAAAATTGTGACTGTCTACGTCTAATTTCTCTAATCAGTTTGCAGTTCTCTAATCAGTTTGCAGTTTTCATCTGTCTCTTGTAGGACTTGCTCACTGGTTTTTCTGTTTGTTCATGGTATTCTTTGCATTGTCCTCAGAAACCACAATTCCAATGCCATTAAATGTTTTCAGCTTTGAACTCAAGCGTAGTTCATACACACTATTTATAGTAGTGATGGATTGAATTTTGCATGTGGATTAGCTTTCCCTATTAACAGTGACCCTCGCCATCAGGCGAACCCACTCCGACTTCAGATGTACTTGTAATTTACGTCCCCAAGTTAAGGATGACACGTCAACATTTTAGTCCAGCTGTCCGGTGTAGGGGTTGAACCCCTTACCTTGGCATCAGCACAACAGATGTTTAAGAACACGCATTCTAATCCATTCAACCATGCTGACCACTGTACAGGTTCTATATAACACTTCAACACTCTTTTACTCTGTGTGACATCTGCAATATGTACCTGACAAGATGCAGCAAAATATGCCAGGCAATAAATCGTACATTCTATGGTTTGTGTCTTCGTTATTCAAATCTTGTTATTAGTCAGTATGTTTTCCATTTTACAAAACGCTTCCTTTGTCATAGCGATTTTTGTTCTAATCTCTTCAAGGAACCTCGCATCAGATGTTATGACTGTTCCAGGATAGCTGTACCGATTCACTTGTTTAAGAATATTCCCATTTATCCTTATATTTCATTATTATTATATTATATTATATTGCCTCCACGTTACTGACACCAGTAAAAGAAGTTTATTTCAGGTTTATGAGATCCTAAATCTGATTCCCAGCTCACAGTGGAATGATCTAACTAAAGGAGGGAAGCCTAATTCAATGGTCAGAAAAATAAACATGCTCCGAACTAGGAACCTGTTATGGGTCTATGAAGTCCTAGGACCATCCCATCCTGTAAGCCTGGATGCACGAATGAACAGGGGGTCAGTCTTTCCCGCTCTTAGCAGAAGATGAACCCTTGCCCTGACTTTGATCAATATACTGGGGGGGGGGGGGGGGGGGGGGGGGGGGGGGTGTGGAGTGGGGTGGGGTGGGGTTGGTGGTGGTGTG
The DNA here is from genome assembly GCA_014155875.1 of Cepaea nemoralis. Classification (NCBI taxonomy): domain Eukaryota; kingdom Metazoa; phylum Mollusca; class Gastropoda; order Stylommatophora; family Helicidae; genus Cepaea; species Cepaea nemoralis. The sequence continues at coordinate 76,081 of JACEFZ010008497.1, forward strand.
GGGCCCTTAAAATGAAAACCTTAAATGTTTTTTGTGTGGTGAATATATTCAGAAAAAGTACAGACCTAATGTAACATTTTTCGATGTAGTCACCACAGCGTTCAATGCAAGTCCTCCAGCACTGATAAAGTGCTTCGATTCTTGTAGAAAAAAAATTCTCTTGGTCGCGTAGGCTGTACCTCTTCATCGGATTGAAAAGTCTGTCTCAGAAGTCACGCCATTTTCAAACTTCCTACTCCACTCATACATTTGCTGGACTGACAGGCATGCATCGACATACTGGACCTTCCCTTCATTCGCGGATGAATTTCTATAGGTTTCACCTCTTTACTGATAAAAAAAAAGGATAACAGAAAGCTGCTACTCTTTGGTGCATGTCAAAAGTGCGGCGGCCATCTTTAAACTGTCCTTGTGACATCACTGTGTTCACCTGAACCATGATGTCACATGCTAAACACTCTTGACATCCTTAACAACAATATTGATAAGCTGCAAGACAATGGCATGGTTATTGAAATTTCTATCACACTTTTAAGGTTTTCATTTGAAGACCCTCGTATTTTCAGTGCAACCTACTAACAATTACATTCACAAGCCTGCTAATTCAATGGTATGAACTGGTCATAATGACTGCAGATGAGTACCTCATCATCATACAGGGAGTGACATTGCAGTTTTGTCAAGCCTGTGATTAAACAAATACAATTTCAACAAGCATTTTTTCAGATCTGCTTCTCCAAGTCTTTGAATGTGCTGTCTACCTACAAAGCAGCAGATTTTAATCTGACTTCAGTTGGTCCCTATTTCTTGACATGTCTGACATGGGAGACTATGCTAAAAGCTACAGCATAGCTCTCGGGATCACTGAAACACACCAGCCCCTCAACCACTTCAAGGTGAAGTCACAACAGACAAGAGGTTAGGTTAGCTCAAAATGTGCATATCCAACTCAGAAGAGGGACAATCAGCATCCACACCCTTCCACTTATGCTGGCAAGACTGAGCTCTTATGAGTTTACTGTGAGTGGACTGGTATCAATTCTTTATCAACATCCACAGTGTCTGCAATGTCTCTGGAGCTGGTTGTGAGTGGAGTGGTATCAATTTTTCATCAACATCCAGTGTCTGCAATGTCTTATGTCCATCTCTGGAGCTGGTTGTGAGTGGAATGGTATCAATTCTTTATCAACATCCACAGTGTCTGCAATGTCTTATGTTCATCTCTGGTGCTGGTTGTGAGTGGAGTGGTATCAATTCTTTATCAACATCCACAGTGTCTGCAAGGTCTTATGTCCATCTCTGGTGCTGGTTGTGAGTGGAGTGGTATCAATTCTTTATCAACATCCACAGTGTCTGCAAGGTCTTATGTCCATCTCTGGTGCTGGTTGTGAGTGGAGTGGTATCAATTCTTTATCAACATCCACAGTGTCTGCAATGTCATATGTCCATCTCTGGTGTTGGTCATGAGTGGAGTGGTATCAATTCTTTATCAACATCCACAGTGTCTGCAATGTCTTATGTCCACCTCTGGTGTTGGTTGTGAGTGGGATGGTATCAATTCTTTATCAACATCCAGTGTCTGCAGTGTCTTATGTCCATCTCTGGTGCTGGTTGTGAGTGGAATGATATCAATTCTTTATCAACATCCAGTATCTCCAAGGTCTTATGTCCATCTCTGGTGTTGGTTGAGACTTCTTCTTCTAGGAATGACGCCGTCCATCACTGTTGTTTCCCAACCGCTGCGACTGTTCCCACTAGATATCATAAACACAGTATTCTTCCCCTCTATATAACTGCACTAAAATAAACACAACAGTAAAATACTTACACCACAAAGTAGATGATAGGTCTTCTTCTCTTTCTCAAATTTATCTCAGTGATGTGTTTGGGGGGAGATGTAAAGATCTTTTAAGTGTTCTTTCTAATGCTCTTTGTAAGTTGGTATTCATTTCTCTAAGGTTGTTCTTGATACCATCATTCCATCTTTTGTGTGGCCTTTCTCTTGCTCTATATCCATTATATTTCTTCAATGTGGCTCTCTGTGGCAGATGGTACCATGGCATTCTTGTGTGGTGGCCAAATCATTTATCTGTTTTTTTTTTAATGAACTGCATGACTGGTTTCAGACCTAGCCTTCTTTTAATTTCCTCTTTCCTAATTATATCTCTCATGTTTACTCGGCAGCTTCTCTAAGGCATCTCATCTCTGTTGTTCTGATTTTGCACTCATTAGTTGCAGTAAGTGCCCATGTCTGACAATGGTAGCAAAATGTCGGCCAAAAAACAGTTTTATGAAATTTGCTTTAGCACATCTATGTATCATTTATGAGACAGAAGTGGTGATAGTTGTCCCAGTATCTGATTTGCCTTTTCACAATGTGTGCTGAGATGAGAGATGACGAGCAAATAAAGAAAATCTGGAAACAAAAGGAAACTACTGAGAAAATCATTTTGAAAATGAACTGTCAGCTTGATGGGAAATGGGGAAATATCAAATAATCAAATTCACCTTTGCTTCATGCACTAAATCATCCACTTCTTTGCCAATCTGGTGAGTGCGGGAAATCACACGCTGGGAAAACTCTTGCAGGTGTTGAAGCAGCTGAAAAGTTGATGTTTAGTTTTAATCAAATACACAATCACTGACATTCTTCAGTTTGAACATAGCATCCATCATTTAGCCAATGATATCAACAGATCTTACAAGTGACATTATAATATAAAACTTTCAATTATCACCTCAAGTCTTTTCAACAATTTAAATACAGCCCCAAATAACACATTTTCTACAAATAATGGTCTGTCTAAAATAACACCTCCTCTGCAAATAATGATTATGTCTAAAATAACACCTTTTCTGCAAATAATGGTCTGTCTAAAATAATATCTTTTCTGCTGATAATGGTTTGTCTAAAGTAACACAATTTCTGCAAATAATGGTCTGTATAAAATAACTTCTTTTCTGCAAATAATGGTCTGTCTAAAATAACACAATTTCTGAAAATAATGGCCTGTCTAAAATAACACCATTTCTACAAATAATAGCCAGCCTGTTTCCATGTATTAATGATTATTACACATTTCCAATGCATTTTAATGCATATATTGGTATTGTCTAAGAAAAGCCTCATAAGTGATGTGTGAATGAAATAATGAAAGACAGCAGAGAGATAAGAAAGGCTGACGTTAAATGGGACTGAGTGACAATTCTTAACCCTATAAAAATAAAGTTTGTTAGTTCATTTCTTTGTTGTTTGTCAAAAGCATCTCTTAATTTCTCCAGCCAGTCTCCCTTTTGCCGTAACCACGTATATTCTCGTGAGTAACGCAGCTGCGAACCGGCAGCGGTTCGAGCCGCGCTAGTAACTTACGGGGCTAGGTGAGCCGGTCGCTCAGAAAGCTAAGGCAAACTACTGAGCGTAATCTTGCCTAGTACATCAACAGCAGCTGAAAAATGCTGATGTTGACTGCAACGTCCTATAAGGGATATGCAACATAACAACAACAACAAATGTCTCCAGAATAGTTCTGCTCAATAGTTTCCCAGAAACTGACAACTTTACTTCTCTATTATTCTCATGCTATTGAAGGTATCCCTTCTTTAACAGCCTCATTTGATGTCATTCTCTTTAGACAGCTGGTATTTCTTCAGTATCCCAGACTCTACTAAATAACTTGTGCTGTAACTCAGCTGAAGTGTTTATACTGGCTTCAATAGCTTCCTAGCTAGTAATAGCTTCCTAGCTAGTATTTAAAAAAAATGTTAGTTGCATATCCTTTACAGGACGTCGCAGTTAACACTAGCATATTTTGGCTGTTTGTAATTTCTTGGCAAGTTTAAGTTCGGTAGTTTGCCAGTGCTTTCTGAATGACTGGCACTCATACCATTTTATGAAACCCATATGCAAGGCTGTCTGCTGCCAAATTGCCTGCAGCTGTGGTTCAAACATGGTATGGGAGATTACAAATTGCTCCTGTATCTCCTTTGCCACAGAACTGGCTAGTTAGCTACAAATAATGGACGTAAAATAACAAATCTTTCTACAAATAATGTGCTAAATTTTCAGGAATCTGCATCTAAAATTACACTTTTCTAATAAATAACATGTCATCTGACATAACACACGTTAAGTAAATATTAACCTATTAAAATTAACAGCCTCTTCAAATAATTCAACTGTCAAATAATTCAACTGACAAATAATTCAACTGGCAAATAATTCAACTGACAAATAACTTAACTGAAAAGTAATTCAACTGAAAAATAACATTTTTAAAAATTGGTACAGAATATTATCACCACCCAGTGGTGTGTCCTGTGCAGAATTTTCCCCACTTTTGGTTAACAGAATATCATCATCATCATCATGTGTCCTGCCAACTGGCGCTGACGTTCATGTCTCTCCACACATCTTGGTCCTTGGTGTTCTGGATCAGCTCTGCTATGATATTCCTGCCTACCACCATCTCAGTGTATGCAGCTGGCAAGAATTATTTTTCTAACCTCCAATGAGAAGGGTTTATTGCATAAGATTTCTTCATTTTATAAAATGCAGGTTTTGCTTGTCCAATTCTGTTATTTATCTCTGTGATACATATTCATTCTCCATCTGATACTATGTGTCTATATATTAAATGTTTGCACCTGCCTCAATTAACACGATTTATTTTAATTGTACATTCTTTTATATTACCATTAATATAGTTTTAAATACCATAACAATTATTAGCCCATAATCTTTAAGAGTAAATTACACCAGTAAGAGAAAAATCCTGCACTAAACCCTCAAGTTCGTCGAAAGTTAAGGTCCTTCAGATTCTACAGTATTTGACACACAGTTTGCCTGGACAAGAAATAAAAGGTTTGCTTTGACAAGCAATAAAAGGTTTGCTTGGACAAGAAATAAAAGGTTTGCCTGGACAAGAAGCAGACAGCTTGCCGGAACAAGAAACAATAGTTTGCCTGGGCAAGTAACAGACAGCTAGCCGGAACAAGAAACAGTTTGCCGGGACAAGAAGTTTGCCTAGTTTGCCTGGACAAGAAACAGACAGTTTGCCGGGACAAGAAACAATATTTTGCCTGGACAAGAAACAGACAGTTTGCCTGGACAAGAAACAGACAGTTTGCCTGGACAAGAAACAGACAGTATGCCGGGACAAAAAACAGGCAGTTTGCCTGGACATGAAACAATAATTTGCCTGGACAAGAAACAAACAGATTGCCGGGACAAGAAGCAGACTTACCCCAGAATCCCCAGCCAGTGACCAGTTTCCAGCCTCGGCATGGATCTCCTGAACTGACCAAGGCCTCTCCCACTTGCGCGGTCCATTCTGAGTTGACTCCCCTGCGCTTGTCTGTAAGTAAATATTGAGGTTTTAGTATACAATGAACCCAGAATCACCAATGAAGAGGATTAAACAAGTTCCAGTGAATCATGAGGTGAGGAAAAGATAGTGCTGGGAACACACCGAGTAAACCTGTGGATAGTGTAACTGTACACCCCCTTGTCTGGAACCCACACAGTGAACAAAATAGTAAGTAAAAAACAAAAAGTTAAGTTGCATAACCTTTACAAGACGTCAAGTCAACCCCAGAATTTTTTTTTGCTGCTTGTATTTCTTGGCAAGTTTATGTTCATTAGTTTTCCATTCCTTTCTGAACAACCTGCACTCATACCATTGCATGGAAACCAACCCAAGGCAGTGCCAAATTACCCACAGCTGTTTCAAACTCAGTATGCAAAATTACGAATTGCATTCGTAACCCCTTCCCCACAGAACCCGGAAGTAAGCAACCCTTCTATAACCTTACCATGCATTAAGCTCATGGTGATACACCTATATTTGTAACGACCAACTGGCACACAGTGGGTGATGTGGTAAGTATCACTTCCTGTGCTATGTCACTGATCCCTGTCAAGTGGTTCATGGCATCCTCCTCCTCTTGTGCTGCCTTTTGTCTTCCACTGGTCCACAGGTCCTCAAGCAACTCCGGCCAAGCCATCCTGTTCTCCTACCTCCTGCAGCTCCCTCCATGTTTTGCTCAAATTATCCATCCCTGTCTTTCATTCTATTCTCAGTTTGTGTTTAGGTCTCACACTACTGTGATTAAGAGCTATGGTAGTGAAGTGTTTAGATGCCTGCCAGCCCAATAGTTATGGGTTTGAATTCACATCGGGGCAGATTTTTTAAACTGACCTGGTCTGCCAGGTTGACCCAGTCTAAAATGGGTGCCAGTAAATATCTTGGAGTTGGCTTGAGTTGAATTGAGCTAAGAACTGACATCACTGCACTCAGGACATTCCCACATGCACTCAGGACATTCCCACACGCACTCAGGACATTCCCACACGCACTCAGGACATTCCCACACACACTCAGGACACTCCCACATGCACACAGGACATTCCCACATGCACTCAGGACATTCCCATATGCACTCAGGACATTCCCACGTGCACACAGGACATTCCCACACGCACTCAGGACATTCCCACACACACTCAGGACATTCTCACACACACAGAGGACATTCCCACATGCACTCAGGACATTCCCACATGCACTCAGGACATTCCCACATGCACACAGGACATTCCCACATACACACAGGACATTCCCACACACACTCAGGACATTCTCACACGCACTCCGGCCCCTTGTTCAACAAACAGCCAGCGAAGAGTCACACTATTAATCATTCTCACCGCTATCTGATTGAAAACTGAGAGGGAAGATGATAACTTTCAATCAGAAAGTGTTACGGCCACACGCCGTAAAAAATGTGTTTAGGGAGCCTATGATCTGGTATGGGAGTCAAGTGACCAGCCCAACGAATCTTCTTCTTCTTCTTCTTCTTCTTCTTCTTCTTCTTCTTCTTCTTCTTCTTCTTCTTCTTCTTCTGTGTTCATCCGGAGTTTCTTTTTTTCAGACGTGACTGTCGTTGTGCCTGTTTACAGCAGAGCTGCGTTCTTGCGCCGTTAGGCCGACACATCCAACTTCTGTGGGCATTTGTTGACCGGGTTAACCTTCCCGGGGATCTTATTCTTCATTAGTAGAGTGTGGATACTGGGCATAGACGCTCTTTCTAGGACTTCAGTGTCTGGGATCTTGTCTTGCCATTTAACTTTCAATAACTTCCTAAGACAGACTGTGTGGAAGTGGTTTAATTTCCTAGCATGTCGCTGGTAAACAGTCCAGGTTTCGCAAGCATATAGCAGTGTGGATAATACAACTGCTTTGTAGACTTTCAGCTTTGTTTGTAGGCTTATTCCATTTCTGTCCCACGCATTCTTGTTCAATTTGCCAAAGGCTGCACTGGCCTGGGAGATTCTTGCATTCACTTCGTCATCTATTGTGGCAGCTTGGAACACAGTGCTGCCAAGATAGGTGAATTTTTCCACAACACTTAGTCTATGTTCATTCATTTTGATATTTGGCTCAGTGTGATTAATCCCTGGAGCTGGCTGGTACATAACTATGGTCTTATCCAAGTTGATATTGAGCCCAAAGTTGGCACAGGCATGTGAGAAAGCTGAAATGTTGTGTTGCATGTCTGCCTCTGAGTTGGCATATAGAGCACAATCATCAGCAAACAGGAGCTCTCTGACGGTGTCGCTGGTAGTTTTGGTTTTCAGTCTTCTGAGATTGAACAACTTTCCATCCATGCGGTAGTTGATGTCTATTCCAATGTCGTTGTTTTTGAAGGCATTCATCAGCATAGCTGAAAACATGAGGCTGAACAGTGTTGGTGCCAGGACACAGCTTTGCTTCACTCCATTGGTGACAGGAAAGGGCTCAGACAGCTCACCATTTTCCTGTATTCTTGCCTGCATACCATCATGAAATAATCACACTATTTGGACAAACTTTTGTGGACAGTCATATTTTGCCATAATCTTCCACAGTCCTTCTCTGCTGACTGTATCAAAAGCCTTGGTAAGATCAATGAAAGTGGAGAACATTTCACAGTTCTGTTCCTGACATTTCTCTTGCAGCTGCCTTGCAGCGAAAATCATGTCAACAGTTCCACGTTCTTTTCTGAAGCCACACTGACTCTCAGGAAGAAGACCTTGGTTGAGACGGGCTGTGAGGTGATTGAGAAAGAATTCTGGCGAGTATCTTCCATGCAATTGAAAGCAATGAGATGCCTCGGTGTTTGTCACAGGATTGGCGGTTTCCTTTACGTTTGTAAAGGTGGACTATTGACGCGTCCTTGAAATCTTGTGGCATGGTCTCATTCACCCATATGTTTGTAAAGACTTGGTAAAGCTGCACTATTAGAACTGGTCCACCTGCTTTGCTGCTTTGTATATCTCTGCCGGGATGGAGTCAGGACTAGGCACCTTGCCACAAGGAAAGTTACTGGATGGCTTTGTTTATTTCCGCTATGGTTGGCAGGTCAGCAAGAGTATCATTAGTGGGGACTTGCGGAAGGCAGTTGATGGCTTCATCATCGATGGAGGAGGTTGCATTTAAGATGTTGCTAAAATGCACTGCCCAGCATTGGAGGATTTCTTTCTTATCGTTGACCAGTGTTCCCCCATCTGCACTAAGGAGGGGAACTATGCCTGGTGATGTAGGGCCATAGACCGCCCTCAGTAAGTTGTAGAAGTGTTTCATATCATGTCTGTCAGCAAAGCCTTGAATCTCATCAGCTTTGTTGCTCAGCCAGGCTTCTCTAACTAACAGAATGCTGTTGTTACTGTTTCTTGGAAAGTAAAGGTGGCACATGTGATAGTGACCATATCACCAACTAAGTGCCAATTGGTCTACAAAAAATATGGATCTTGCACCATATACACAATGTATCTTAAGGCACGAACAAGGCTCTCTAACTGACTTTATCCTTAACAGCTAAATATGTCCCTCCAGAATGGTTCTTTTAATGAGACAAAATATTTGAATGGTCTCTTTTTCATTTCTTTAACCAATTCTCTTTTCATTTCAAGCCTCCCTAGAACAATTGTATTTTATTGTTCTGTCTTGAATGAAATACATCCTATTCCTCTGTATATCTATATGTAAATATAAAGTTAGATGCATATCTTTTACAGTACACTGGTCAACTCCAGTATTCTTAGACTGTTTGTGATTCCTGGGCAAGTTTACGTTCAGTAGTTTACCATTGCTTTTTGAATAACTGGCACTCATACTATTGTATGGAAACAAATGCAAGACGGCCTGCTTCCAATTTCCTGCAGCTGTGTTTCAAACGCGGTATGCAGAAATGCAAATTGCACTCGTAACCCCTTCGCAACAGAGCCGGCTATTTGGACCTCAATTAGATGTTCCAATTGCTTGTTCATCATCCAGGTTTCTGTGCCACGTTCATTCATTCATTCAGTAGCATGTCCTTTGCAGAACCTTGCTCCCATAACAACCTCCCGGAAAACTTCTCGATCACAAGCAAGATGCCCCGCATCCGATACGCCCATCTGGAGATGATGCACCACATCCTGCATCTATCTTCTCTTTGGCCTTCCTCTTCCTCTCTTCCTAGGCATATACCCCTCCATTATTGTTCTCTCCAAACTACATAGTAATGTTGAATATATATATATATATATATATATATATATATATATATATATATATATATATATATATATATATATATATATATATATATATATCATTTGACAATTATCATTTGTAATGTGGTATTTATTTCTCTAGACGTTAATGTTTTTTCCAAGTTGTTGGAAATATTTTTTACCATTCCTATTCTTTTCTTGATCTCTGTTTCCTATCATTTCAGATCACACGTCTGATTTTTCTCGTGTAGTGTTTATATTCTACACCAGTAGCTACCAAATGGTACATATGTACATGCACATCTACATTTGTATGCATGTGCACACACACATGTACACATATATGTATAAAAAAACATGTATATATTCAAAGGATATTCTATATTAGCAGCTGATAAATAGTATGCATATATTCATTTCTAAGAATAATGCAGATCCCATAGGCAGATAGAAAAAACAAATGAGATAGTTATACAAGTGGTTTCTGAGGAAAATGCAAAGAACACCAAGGATAGACAGAAAAACCAATGACCAAGTCCTACAAGAAACAAATGAAAATCATAAACTGATCAGAGAAATTAGACATAGGCAGCCAACATTTTTTGGGAATGTTATGAGAAGAAATAAATTGGAGATCTTAGTGACAACTGAAGCCTGGACATTGAACAAGCAACTAGAAAGTCCTGGAGATGTTTCATAGAAACAAATACAATCAAATGCAGAGGTCCTAGAAAAACTGGAAATGAAGAGAGAGTTGATGAAAGAAATAAAGAGGAGACAAGTGAAATATTTTGGCCACGTTAAAAGACATGATACTCTTATAAAAACCATGCTGGAAGGCAAGGTTGAGGGCAAGCGAGCAAGAGGTAGACAACGATACAAGTGAGAGGATAACATCAAGAGATGGACGAACATAAGTCCAAGTCTGACAGAATGTACAGTCAAGGCGAGAGACAGACAGTGTTGAGATCCATTGCAGCCAACCTTCATTGCGGAGACGGCACCTGATTGATTGATTGAGTGACAACTGGCAACATTCATGGGGAAAAAAGAGAAGGACAGAGAGATAAATACCTGGATAGCTTGGCCACATGGCAAAATTGGGACAAGAACACAGGCCTGATCCTAGACTCTGGTGACTGTGAGAGATGGCAAACCACTCATGCTTGTCATCATAGCACATGATGATGACATACATACACACACACACACACACACACACACACACAGGCACATGATGATGACATGCGTGCACACATACACACACACAGACACACCCACAGGTTATCCATGGAAAAATGGTAGAAGAAATATTTGACTCCTATAACCATCTTTCAAGGAGCTGTGTAAGAGAGACATTTAAAGAAGAAATATTTGACTCCTATAACCATCTTTCAAGGAGCTGTGTAAGAGAGACATTCACCCTTTAAAGAAGAAATATTTGACTCCTATAATCATCTTTCAAGGAGCTGTGTAAGAGAGACATTCACTCTTTAAAGAAGAAATATTTGACTCCTATAACCATCTTTCAAGGAGCTGTGTGAGAGAGACATTCACCCTTTAAAGAAGAAACATTTGACTCCTATAACCATCTTTCAAGGAGCTGTGTAAGAGAGACATTCACCCTTTAAAGAAGAAACATTTGACTCCTATAACCATCTTTCAAGGAGCTGTGTAAGAGAGACATTCACCCTTTAAAGAAGAAACATTTGATTCCTATAACCATCTTTCAAGGAGCTGTGTAAGAGAGACATTCACCCTTTAAAGAAGAAACATTTGACTCCTATAACTATCTTTCAAGGATCTGTGTAAGAGAGACATTCACCCTTTAAAGAAGAAATATTTGACTCCTATAACCATCTTTCAAGGAGCTGTGTAAGAGAGACATTCACCCTTTAAAGAAGAAACATTTGACTCCTATAACTATCTTTCAAGGAGCTGTGTAAGAGAGACATTCACTCTTTAAAGAAGAAACATTTGACTCCTATAACTATCTTTCAAGGAGCTGTGTAAGAGAGACATTCACCCTTTAATTCTCAGAAGATTCCACAGAAGAAGACCAAGAGGGAGATATAAAGATGTAAGACTGACTTCACTGCATCGGGTCGTAACCCGTATGGATCCCTTTCCACAGGACAGCCTCCCGAAAGTGTCGGCACAAAGCACAAACTTCATGGCTCCAGAGGCAACCCACAGGAATCTCAGAGAGAGAGAGAGAGAGAGAGAGAGAGAGAGAGAGAGAGAGAGAGAGAGAGAGAGAGAGAGAGAGAGAGAGAGAGAGAGAGAGAGAGAGAGAGAGATAATCACTATTCAAAGAAGCTACAAATACAGTAGAAATAACCACTGAAAGGAACATAATTCTTTAGTATGCTCTGTTCAAATGTAAAAAGCACAAGAACGATGAATGGGATTCACGGAGAAGAGTCTATCTCACACCATATGTTGCTTGCCACTGAAGGAGCACTGGACACAGAAACAACAATTTGACAGGAAATGGCCATTAGCTGCAGCAAGGACAGATATGCTATAAACCGTCATCACAGACTGGGTGAAAAGTATGTAGTGCAACAGCAGGAGGATAAAAGATCCCTTCGAAAGGCAAAATAAAATACGTAACGTGTAATGGCCTAAAAACATTTGATACCAATACTTTTCTGTTTATGTTTTAATTTTTAATTAAATTTTCTAATTTCATGTTTTTCTTTAGATCTGTTCGTGTTGTTACTGATAAAGATTGCTAAGACCGAAACATCAATTTGCTTTATTGTGGTGTAACATAGTTTATGTTATTAATGGTCTCGAGGTATGGTGTCTGCCTCGAGTGCTGGAGGTCCAGGGTTCAAGCCCCAGAGAGGTCTGGGATTTTTTCATGTGGACTTGTAGTAAGAAAAATTTCCCCTAGTCTCTGGGTAGTGAGATTGGACGCCAGTGTGTATTGTTGCACATGTAAAACATCCCTTGGCAGTTGGAAATAAAAAAAGAGTAGCCTAACGGACTGCCCGGGCAAAATTTTGAGTTAAAAATGTACCCAAGTATTTCAGGATCCTAGCCGGTGCTACTGAGTTTATGTACTGAGCTGAGATTCTCCGGACTCAGGCTTGAGTTAGGAGCAGAACGGAGCACTTATGGGTTACACCCGTGTGCGGTTGATCCATCGACTAAACTAAACATAGCTTTACTTTATTATTATCATTATTATTTTTACACTGTGATTTCCGTACACTGTATCCTTGTTTATTATCTATCACTCTTCGCAGGAGTCACACTTACTTAACTGTTTTAATTTTGTATTAAAGTATGCAGAAGTCGTCCATTTCTTGGACATAGAAACAACAACATGAGAGGAAATGACCACTGACTGCACAAAGGAGGGACGTGCTAATAAGTGAAACGTGTAAACTGCAACAGCAGGTGAATAAAACAACTTTTGATAGACAAACCAGGATATGATATACAGTCTTCCAATACTTAGGCAGTGTAAAGTTACAATAGTAACAAGACTATGAATGAAGGATTTAATCTTAATGTCACATATTAAATGACTCATTACAATTTAATTTTTTTATCAACATAGTCATGAGGGACACGCTATTTCTGTTAACTAGAACTACTAGTTCATACCACTTACTAATCTACCACCAACAAGAAATATGAAATATAGTAATAATACTGTACTATAGGAAACTGAAACAGACACGTCACTAAGTTAATTTCAATAAAACCATGGATTAAATTAATATTGAAAGTGTTACTGATAGTGATACTGACTACTGTTAGCGTAATTTGAAACGCCCCGTCTTCTATGTTTTAAATAAGATATTAAAGTTGTAAATCTATTCTGCACTTTCCCCCAACTATGTTGTCCTTTAATCAGTAGTGTCCCACGCCCTGGCACTGAATTGTAACAATATATTATATGACCGTTGTCAAAATGACCTAACTGTAACTTTTCTATTCTAATTTTTCATCATGAGCCATTCATTTTGATTTAACAACAAATCTCGAAATACACGCTTACAATGTCATGTTTCAAACAGGAATACTGACACACCAAAAGAGAACTTTTATTGTGCTCTAGCTGACTGTAAACATCTTATATGACATGGAACAAATATATCTTACAGTTGACAAAACTGTCTCATCTGCGACTGCAGCCAGCGTAGCCGAGGACGCCGCCATCTTTATTATGATGTCTGTCATGTGATCACAACAAGTCACTTGATGCTGGCGGCCGCAGACGTCGACTAGTTGTCAGCTTATGTCTGTCTCCGTCCTTCTTGTGGTTCTTAGTTCTGTCTTCCAGTGGAGGCATGGTTCCCTTCATCTCTCTTCTACCTGTCCATAGGCTGTGTGGGTAGAGGAAACATTTTGTCGAGGTTGACGTCGACTAGTAGTAGTTGTCAGCTTATGTCTGTGTCCGTCCTTCTTGTGGTTCCTTCCTTGTTCTGTCTTCCAGTGGAGACATGGTTCCCTTCATCTCTCTTCTACTTGTCGATAGGCTGTGTGGGGAGAGGAAACATTTTGTCGATGTTGGCGTCCACTAGTTGTCAGCCTGTGTATGTGTCCGTCCTTCTTGTGGTTCTTAGTTCTGTCTTCCAGTGGAGGCATGGTTCCCTTCATCGCTCTTCTACCTGTCGATAGGCTGTGTGGGGAGAGGACACATTTTGTCGAGGTTGACGTCAACTTGTTGTCAGCCCGTGTCCGTCCTTCTTGTGGTTCTTAGTTCTGTCTTCCAGTGGAGGCATGGTTCCCATAATCTCTCTTCTTTCTGTCGATATGCGTGGATGAAATACTGATGATTCAACGGGCAAGACGGCGTTAACCTGCAAAGCGTTGTGGAACGTAATGAGCACGGCAAGACACGTAGAGCGCGCCCTTGTCATACATTGCACCTGTATTCGTCTCCAGTCGCCTTGACTTGTCTTGCCACTGGACTCAGATGGACTCAGGCGAGAGAGTGAGGTCGACGAATTGCGCAGCTCTTCCTCACGTTAATCCAATTCATTGCGCAAGTCATTCTTCATCCAATCATTGATGTCGAAGTGAATGCAAGAATCTACAAGGCCAGCGAGGCCTTTGGCAGACTGTACAAGAACATATGGGACATGAATGGAATAAGCCTGCAAACAAAGCTGAAAGTCTATAAAGCAGTTGTATTTTCCACACTGCTATATGCTTGTGAAACATGGACTGGTAATCAACGACATGTAAGGAAATTAAACCACTTCCACACAGTCTGCCTTAGGAAGCTATTGAAGATTAAATGGCAAGACAAGATCCCAGACACTGAAGTTCTAGAAAGAGCGTCCATGCCAAGTATCAACACTCTACTAATGAAGAATCAGATTCGATGTGCTGGGCTGCTCGTATGCCAGATCACAGGCTCCCTAAACACATTTTTTACGGCGAGTTAAACGCCTGTTTCCGTCCTTCTTGTGGTTCTTTCCTTATTTTGTCTTCCAGTGGAGGCATGGTTCCCTTCATCTCATTTCTATCTGTTATAAATATGTGGGGAGAGAAGCGTTTTGTCGTGGTTAACGTCAACTTTTTTGTCAGCTTGAGTCCTCCTTGTGGTACCTTCCTAGTTCTTTCCTCCAGTAGAGGCATGGGGCGCTTTATCTCACCTCTACCTGTCGATAGACAGTGTGGGGGAGAAGAAACATTTTGTCGTGGTTGGCGTTGAATTGTTGTCAGCTTGTGTCCTTCTTTATAGTTCCTAGTCCTGCCCTCCCGTAGAGGTATAGTGCCCTTGCCCTTCATCTCTCCCCTACCTGTCGATATACAGTTTGGATAGAGGAAGCATTTTGTTGTGGTTAATGTCAACTTGTTGTCAGCCAGTGTCCTTCTTGATAGTTCCTAAAGGAGCGTTCATTTGAAATTCGTTCCTGCCGCACCGCGCGTAATTGCGTACATTGAACATGATCATGTCATAGTCATGTAATAAGTACTGACCAATGAATACAAGAGCAAGTGCTTATCATCCCATAATGCATAGGTTTTGTTTCTGACGTTTGAGAAAATGGCCGGTTTGATCCAAATCCGTCCAAAGAAGCTCAAAAAGCGGTGATTCAGTTTCTTTCATTTGAAGGATGTCGACCAGTAGACATTCATCGCAGAATGCAGGCAGCGTACGGTAACAAATGTGTGTCGAAGACGAAAGTGATAGACTGGGCACGAATGTTTCCTAAAGGACGTCAGTTCACGACAGATCTTCGACGGCCGGGTCAAGTGCATATTGTTGCAACAGAAAAAAACCATCGCCAAAATTGATGCAGCAGTACAGATGAACCGTTGTCGAAGCATACGTTAGCTAGCAAAAGAATTTAATGTGTCAATTGGGACAATTTAAAAGGTCGTTCGTAAGAAACTGCAATATCGGAAGGTGTGTTCACAGTGGGTACCACGGATGTTGACCGACCACTAAAAAGAGGCATGCAGGGGATGGTGTTTGAACCACTTGCTGCGTTGCAGAGTGGAGGGTGATGCATTTCTCTTCCGCACAGTGGCAGGCGATGAATCATGGTGTCACCACTTTGACCTGAGCAGCAAAAGAGAGAGCATGCAATAGAAGCATGCTGGATCACCAAAAGAAAAAAAATTCAATTTATAGGTTTCAGCTGGTAAGGTTATGCTGAGCGCATTTTTTTGACCATGAAGGACTATTGTTGGCCGACTTTAAAGAACCTGGTGTCAACGTCAACTCTACCCACTACTTGGAAACACTAGACAAGCTGCAAAAAGCCATCAAGAATAAATGATCTGGCTTGCCTTCTTGTGGTGTGATTCATTTTTCGAACCTCTAAAAAAAGCTCTCAAAGGGGAACGATTTCATACAGATGCAGACGTAATGAACGCGGTAAACACTTGATTCAGTAAGCAACCACAATCCTTTTTTTTTTTGGTGTGGACGGCATTCGCCGCCTACATAAGCAATGGGATGCTTGCCTGAATGCCTACGACGACTTCTTTTGACCAACCCATGGTGCATAATTCCTTCAAATTGAATGATTTGTTCAATTATAATACACCTGTTAATGTTTCTTTTATGCTTTTGTAATAAAGCCATTGGAACGGGTTTCAAATGAACAACCCTTATAGTTCTGACCTCCCGTAGAGGCATGATGCCCTACATCTCTCTTCTACCTGTCGATAGACTGTGTGGGGAGAGGAAGTGTTTTGTCGTGGTTGACGTTGACTTGATGTCAGCTTCTGTCATTACTGTAGTTCCCAGTTCTATCCTACCATAGATCCTACCACAGACTGGATCTTTTCCCCGGGGCATGCCGATGTGCTGGGAAATGAACAGGAGGACAGATTGGCTGGCTCTGCAGAACTTGGTGGAGTATTGATACGTGACAAGGCAGACGTGGTTGCGGCCTTGTGGGAGCACGTGTACACCTCGGAGGAGCAAATGAATTACCATTGTCTGGCAAGAATGAGATAGCGAGGAGTGACGAGGGTATCAGGCCGACGCTCAACGCTCAGAGGAAAGGCGAGACGGACATATAATCAGATTGCTACTGGTACTATTGGTGTTGGAACTCTTCTCTGGCTGCTGAGGATGGGGACGGAGCGCTTATGGAAATGTCCCGAATGCTGTGATGTCGATTCCTAAATCAATCAATCAATCCTACTGTGACGGGACAGCCCCGGCAGCATCCGAATGACACAAGTTAAAAAGGAATTAAAGAGCCCACCATATTTTTCTATCATTCTCTAAAAGCATAAACGTCCACCAGAAAATGATAGAAATGCAAGAGGATTGAAAACAAGAGAAAAATACATTTTGACCACGCACGCCCCATCATTTCTGTAATGCTATGTCTGAGAAAGCTTTGATGTCCAGATCAAACGTAAAACCCAGACACCACGGCACCAGTCGGCGGGTGCTATCAAAGGTTGAAAACTCACTGTTTTCAGTACCAGGGAAGAGAAAGACGGCAAAGTGTGAAATCTGGGCTGGGGACGACGTTGATACATCGCCGGAGCCAGTCAATTGAGATTGACGTGTTAGTTTACAATTCTGTGGTTGGAATAGGGACTGACACCTAACACCTTACGGTTAACATGACCTACCGTGTAAACCAGCCACGGCAGAATGGGAGATAAGAGCCAGACGGTGCGGAGACAGAAAACGTTTGTAGTTGCCGCGAGTTCAGCGGACAGACGAGTTCAGCGGACAGACGGGTGATTGTAAAACGGCAATATAATGCAGGCCTTACACCTCGTCTCAACCCAGGAGATAAAAGCTTGTTAATTCCCGGGAAAGTGAGAAGGCACCAGCAGATTGGAATGTAGGTATGACGCAACGTCTGTTGCAGGGGCAAATTCATTGTTTCAGGAATGTGTATCGGTCAATTTGATTGACAGAAATAACTACAGTCCATGTGGAAAATAGGCGGAGTTAATTAATAGGGGATATATTAATTAGCCAACGTGGAAACTAGCCAGGGATGAAGAGAATAAACTACATGCATGGCCAGCAAATCCTCAGACGCAAACTCACGTATAGCAAAAGGATACCTACTGGAGAAATATTAACATTTCGTTCTGTTGGACTTCTGTACGAAGTATTATGATGGAATTTCCAAAACTTTAAAACCCAGGTAATACCATTAGTTTGTCTGCTGGTCTGAAGGCTTGTGTAGTTTCCTGTTTCTACATATTCTCCCAAACTTTACACTGGTGGATTTTCTTTGTACTTAATGTTCCAGTTCTAGCGTTACTATTTCACTGAGAACTATCTTCTTCTTTCATTCACCACTTGGTTGTCTGATTTGTTGTATGTGATAATTTGGAGAAATCCATTATCCAAGCTACATGAGCGTGTGGCTTATTCATGTACAAGAGATACATTTAGATTCATCCTGTATGATGTTAAACATTGGGGAGACTGACTACTTAGGAGAAATTCCTGAGAGCTACCAGTCTCTTGATAGCGTCCAATTAACATTGATTATTTGGACCAACACTTTGAGTGCCTACCAAGATTGTGGTGAAACCACTTGGTTTGAGGAATGGCACCAGTTCACCTTGTCTGCATGATGTCTGCATGAGGACAGACATGACTTAGGACATTCAATATCCCAGACAGATTCAGGGAAGGCATTTAATGTTCGACAGGACTGTGCGACCAGCCCTTCCGACAAGACAGTATGAATGAATCAGAAAGGGAAAGAGTAAGCGAGGTGAACTTATATGGGAAACACCCCATTACATAAATGTATGTGATGATTTATGTTTTGAGCTATAGATGTTCTAAATGGTCTTATGAATATATACATATATATTTATTTATTTAGAACTGATATATGTTTATGTAACATGCCATCATCTATCATCATACCATCATACATTATGACTTGAATGCATGTTTATATGAATACTAGCTGACCCGGCCCGGCTTCGCCCAGTCCTTGGTGGGGAGCATCTCATTTAATTCATATAAGTAGTCATATAAGTTCCCGTTACCGTTACCGACTGTCTGTCTGTCTGTCTGTCTGTCTGTTTGTCTGTCTGTCTGACCCGGCCCGGTATCGCCCAGTCCTTGGTGGGGAGCATCTAATTTAATTCATATAAGTAGTCATATAAGTTCCCGTTCCCGTTACCGACTATCTGTCTGTCTGTCTGTCTGTCTGTCTGTCTGACCCGGCCCAGTCCTTGGTGGGGAGCATCTCATTTAATTCATATAAATAGTCATATAAGTTCCCGTTCCCGTTACCGACTGTCTGTCTGTCTGTCTGTCTGTCTGTCTGTCTGTCTGTCTGTCTGTCTGTCTGTCTGTCTGTCTGTCTGTCTGTCTGACCCGGCTCGGCATCGCCCAGCTCCTGGTGTGGAGCATCTCATTTAATTCATATAAGTAGTCATATAAGCTCACGTTCCCGTTCCCGACTATCTATCTGTCTGTCTGTCTGTCTATCTGTCTGTCTATCTGTCTGATCCGGCCCGGCTTCGCCCAGCCCCTGATGGGGAGCATCTCATTTAATTCATATGAGTAGTCATATAAGTTCCCGTTCCCGACTGTTTGTCTGTCTGTCTGTCTGTCTGTCTGTCTGTCTGTCTGTCTGTCTGTCTGTCTGTCTGTCTGTCTGTCTGTCTGTCTGTCTGTCTGTCTGTCTAATCATTTATTGTTTGCAGTTAGAACAACCTTAGATAAACGAAGACCGACTTACAAAAAGCATTAGAAAGAGCACTTGAAAGATCTTTACATCTTCAACAACAATTAACTTGGGTAAATGGAGCAGCGGCAGCAGCAGCAGAAGAAGAAGAAAAAGGAGGAGTAGGAGCTGGGAGGAGGAAGAGGGAGGAGGAGGGGGAGGAGGAGGAGAAAGAGAGAAGAGGAGGATGGAGGAGGGAGAGGGAGGAGGGGGAGGAGAAGAGGAAGAGGGTAGGAGGTGGAGGAGGGGAGAGGAGGAGGAGGAATATAACGCATATGCCTGTAGATTTAATAATGGCTGAAGTTGTTTTATGTCTTCTTAGAGTTGGCGACAGTGTAAAGAAATATAAAATCTTCAAACTTGATAGAGATAAGGTAACTATTATTTATTCATTCTTTAAGCAAAAAAAGATGAGTTACAATGTTATGCATTATGCATTATTTTTATGAAAACTTTGAAAATGCCTTACAGATTGTATCATTATTTATTATAACTCATATGCCGGTACATAACTATGGACAAAGAGTTTATAAATCTTTGAAAACGATGCCACAATATGACTATAAGTTATACAGAAAAGTTATGCCCCTTGAAATAACTTTTACAGAGTTAAGTCCCCTGAGATATATGAAATTATAATGAAAAATGAAATAATATTGGGTAAGCAGCCGATTTCACACTAAAAAAATATGACAGTGGGCTGCGCTGGAATGAAAGGAAGACGTGTAGAAAATTTCATCTCAATCGGATGGGCCGTTCGCGAGCGCATAAAGGACATAGGGACAGACGGAGATTGCCTTTTATATATAAGATAGACATATGTGTTTGAAATGTGTAGACGTAGATACTACCCATCTCCGTTCGTTTCATTCCAGATCTCTTAGGAGCAATGGACTGTCAACAACCCATATCAGGAAGTGACTTAGCCTTGTGAGGGACCAATTTGGACTCCTTCAATCTGACAGTGAACTGCGTCTCACTGGGGGAAGCATGACCTATGTGCTTCTGAGCTTTTCAGCCAGATAAGTTACGTATACCATAATATAATCATTATCATCATATGATCATCAATAGCAATAATAAACACAGTTGTTGTATTTTAAAACTCAATTTGTCCGTATAATTCTAAATGTTTATAAATGGTTGTGTAGCGTAATCAAGTACACACATTTTGTATCATTTAGTGGGGGTTCACACATATTGTCCAGAAGTGGGAATCTATGTCCGGGAGGTACTTTGTCTATGCAGTCATAAGTAACCAGATTACGTTGCATAACTTAACTCCTCCTTTCTCACTTCTGGTGATACCAAGTACAGCCAAATCTATATAGATATATTCTATCTTCAATGAGCCACTTCTTGGCTGTTTTCTTGAGTATCAGGGACTGTATCTTAAATCAGCATAAAAGACACTAGTTCCATGTTTTTTCTCTGAGATCTGGGGTGGTAATTAGTCCCATCTGACAGAGGTAAGGGATCTCAAACTGCACCCAGAACTAAACCCCAGTAGGAGAAAATGATTTTGGCTGAGTGGTTGCCCAACCGGGAGCTACCTCAAGCCAGTTGGTGACATATTGGTCTGCTCGTCCGCTATAGAATCCGGGAGTAAACCCTGGAACACTTTGGTTCGCTCGCAAGGAACGAACCTATTTCAAATCTGTTAGTCTGGTATTATTCCGGTCTTGCCCATGGATAGAACCTAGGTCATTCTCACTTACATTCTTAGCAGCATTAGTTAGTTATAATTTATTTCTAATGTAATAGCTTGCTTGATTGTAGGCAAGATTTTGACACATTAGGACTTCTCATCCATGATAGAGTCAGAGAATAAATTCTAGACTATTGATTTTCATAAACCATTCTTTCATTCTTCACCCATTACATTTGCTAAGTATTAACTTAGGAATTTGTTTCTAGGGAAGTCTGTAGAATTTAAATAACTTGTTAAAAAGTTAATAATGGATAATATCATATGAGTTAATTTACATCATTCACCACTGTAGAATTAATAATCACATTAATTAGTGATATTAATTAGTTTATTGATGATTTACTTGATGATTTTTTTGATTACATGCTTTATCATTTGATTTAATCATGAATAATTTGATAATGCTTAGTTAATTCAGTGTATGACGGACTGCTTTGCATCAACTTTCTCACTCAAATTCACTACTATCATTCTCATAGCAGTGTCAGTTCCTCTTGTCACTATCCTGCTCTAGCATAAATCTGACTAGCTCTCTGTAGGGTAATAATATAATTACTTGCCTGAGTTTAAGCTGAGAAGAGATCATGGATGCACGAACAGATTTCTTAGAGTCCGCTAGAGGATGGGGCATAAGGCTCGGCTTAATAGGAGAGAAGCTATAACTATTTATTAGAGATGAAATGGATTGGTGGGACAAAGAAGATGAACAGATGATGAAAAGACTTGCAGAATTAGAAGCAGATATGCGTCACAAAGCTGAAGAAGATGAGATTATTAAGAAGCAAATTGAAATACTGAACATGGAGGAATCTACCAGCTCGATTGAGGAAAAGCCAATCACTCAAGCCGAAACTCTGATAGAAAACGGGGAAGCTGACCGTCACAAAGAAGAGGCATGTATTCCTGTGCAAATCTCCATGGCTCAGAAAAAGAAAAACTTAGGCACAGAAAGGCAGATGCTTTTCCCCTCAATTCCGAAAAATAAATAGAATAGGAATAAATGTACCCAGAGTACAATAAACAGTCACAAACGTGATAAATGTTTACAGCGCAATAAAAGCGGATTAGCTGGCTTGGCAACCCAGCAATCTCAGGAGCTTCCTAAGACTTCCCAAAGGAGAAAATCCAGGAGGAGGAGGAGGACCTGAGGAAAACTATTAAAGAGATCGAAGGCGAGACCTTACCCGACTCTTTTATTCCCTTCAGTTCAAAGAAACTAGGAGTGGAAATGAATTCAGCTGAGACTGGAATGGATGTAAAACAGGATTCCAGTGTTTCTCACGGTGTGGCCACACAAGATGAACCAATATCAGTATGAATTACTTATCTCAGGTGGGAGATGACATTGAAAATGACACCCCACAACATTCACTTCTATTGGATTTGGCACAAGAAACCAGACCAGGGAGAGAATACCTCAATTGGACTTGGCACAAGAGAGCCCGGCCATGGAGGACAAACAAGACACGGAGTAGAATTCTTACGATGTCAGTATCTTGGAGTCTTTCGAAAAGGAAAGTCAAGATAAAGAATGCATTCATGTAGATTATACTACGGACTCTGATTCAGGGACGATAAACATGTCTGCTACCAACAAAGAAGAAAATACTTCTTTGGACAGGATGAAGGTAATACCTATCATCAACACAGCTGAAGCTAACAGGGGATCACAAATGATGGACTCTGCAGCGGAACAAAACCGGAGCGGTTGGTATACTCAACACTCAGGACCTTGTTTACCTTTCACTTCAACCAATGTTGGATGTGGAGAACAGCTGTTTATGAATACTTCTACAAGGAGTGATACAAATTCACAGTTCTTGGGGAACAACATGATTCTCAAAGCTGGACAACTTCTACTAGCCTTATACTTTCAAACACAGATTCAAAATGGAACGCTGTTGAAGAGGAACTCACCTGGATAAAGAATTATCGAGGGAAGAAAACTCTTAAATCAGGAGGGAGTAAACGGACGCCCTACCAAGAAAGAGGCAAGTATGAGTTGAATGCACATCACAACATTATGATGTTTAGCACATTTCATGCCAAAAGGAGGATATTAAAGGATTTTATTATGATCTTGGGCCGACGGAGGAAAAGAAAATGGAGCAACATTACTGCAACCAATTCTTTTAAGAAAACACTGATGGCACTTCCTCTTCTTATAGGACAAGGGCCAGAAATTGAGTGGACAATAACAGTCTCTCTGCGGTGCAGGAGAATCTTGTTATACATTTTGCAATTTCCCGGCTGGGAAAAAGTAAAACCTCCAGAGGACAGGACATTACCGAGCAATAGCCCGGAAATCCTACATGAGACCAGGAGCAAAGATTTGCAAGATTTATCCTGGGATTATGGACATCGGATGTTTCTTTTGACTCATAGAACAACCCACTGCCACAAGGAATATTGGGAACCCAGACTTTGAGGCAATTCTGGAATGGAGAGCACTTAGATACATTCTTGAATGCTGCCGAGGCTCTGTTATAGGCTTCATTAATGAATCTACTTAAATTGGGGAGCTATGTCACGGGACAGTCTCGGCAGCATCCGAATGACACAAGTTAAAAAGGAATTAAAGAGCCCACAATATTTTTCTATCATTCTCTAAAAGCATAAACGTCCACCAGAAAATGATAGAAATGCAAGAGGATTGAAAACAAGAGAAAAATACATTTTGACCACGCACGCCCCATCATTTCTGTAATGCTATGTCTGAGAAAGCTTTGATGTCCAGATCAAACGTAAAACCCAGACACCACGGCACCAGTCGGCGGGTGCTATCAAAGGTTGAAAACTCACTGTTTTCAGTACCAGGGAAGAGAAAGACGGCAAAGTGTGAAATCTGGACTGGGGACGACGTTGATACATCGCCGGAGCCAGTCAATTGAGATTGACGTGTTAGTTTACAATTCTGCGGTTGGAATAGGGACTGACACCTAACACCTTACGGTTAACATAACCTAACGTGTAAACCAGCCACGGCAGAATGGGAGATAAGAGCCAAACTGTGCGGAGACAGAAAACGTTTGTAGTTGCCGCGAGTTCAGCGGACAGACGAGTTCAGCGGACAGACGGGTGATTGTAAGACGGCAATATAATGCAGGCCTTACACCTCGTCGCAACCCAGGAGATAAAAGCTTGTTAATTCCCGGGAAAGTGAGAAGGCACCAGCAGATTGGAATGTAGGTATGACGCAACGTCTGTTGCAGGGGCAAATTCATTGTTTCAGGAATGTGTATCGGTCAATTTGATTGACAGAAATAACTATAGTCCATGTGGAAAATAGGCGGAGTTAATTAATAGGGGATATATTAATTAGCCAACGTGGAAACTAGCCAGGGATGAAGAGAATAAACTACATGCATGGCCAGCAAATCCTCAGACGCAAACTCACGTATAGCAAAAGGATACCTACTGGAGAAATATTAACATTTCGTTCTGTTGGACTTCTGTACGAAGTATTATGATGGAATTTCCAAAACTATAAAACCCAGGTAATACCATTAGTTTGTCTGCTAGTCTGAAGGCTTGTGTAGTTTCCTGTTTCTACATATTCTCCCAAACTTTACACTGGTGGATTTTCTTTGTACTTAATGTTCCAGTTCTAGCGTTACTATTTCACTGAGAACTATCTTCTTCTTTCATTCACCACTTGGTTGTCTGATTTGTTGTATGTGATAATTTGGAGAAATCCATTATCCAAGCTACATGAGCGTGTGGCTTATTCATGTACAGGAGATACATTTAGATTCATCCTGTATGATGTTAAACATTGGGGAGACTGACTACTTAGGAGAAATTCCTGAGAGCTACCAGTCTCTTGATAGCGTCCAATTAACATTGATTATTTGGACCAACACTTTGAGTGCCTACCAAGATTGTGGTGAAACCACTTGGTTTGAGGAATGGCACCAGTTCACCTTGTCTGCATGATGTCTGCATGAGGACAGACATGACTTAGGACATTCAATATCCCAGACAGATTCAGGGAAGGCATTTAATGTTCGACAGGACTGTGCGACCAGCCCTTCCGACAAGACAGTATGAATGAATCAGAAAGGGAAAGAGTAAGCGAGGTGAACTTATATGGGAAACACCCCATTACATAAATGTATGTGATGATTTATGTTTTGAGCTATAGATGTTCTAAATGGTTTTATGAATATATACATATATATTTATTTATTTAGAACTGATATATGTTTATGTAACATGCCATCATCTATCATCATACCATCATATATTATGACTTGAATGCATGTTTATATGAATATATAGACATATGTGTTTGAAATGTGTAGACGTAGATACTACCCATCTCCGTTCGTTTCATTCCAGATCTCTTAGGAGCAATGGACAGTCAGGAAGTGACTTAGCCTTGTGAGGGACCAATTTGGACTCCTTCAATCTGACAGTGAACTGCGTCTCACTGGGGGAAGCATGACCTATGTGCTTCTGAGCTTTTCAGCCAGATGAGTTACGTATACCATAATATAATCATCATCATCATATGATCATCAATAGCAATAATAAACACAGTTGTTGTATTTTAAAACTCAATTTGTCCGTATAATTCTAAATGTTTATAAATGTTTGTGTAGCGTAATCAAGTACACACATTTTGTATCATTTAGTGGGGGTTCACACATATTGTCCAGAAGTGGGAATCTATGTCCGGGAGGTACTTTGTCTATGCAGTCATAAGTAACCAGATTACGTTGCATAATTTAACTCCTCCTTTCTCACTTCTGGTGATACCAAGTACAGCCAAATCTATATAGATATATTCTATCTTCAACGAGCCACTTCTTGGCTGTTTTCTTGAGTATCAGGGACTGTATCTTAAATCAGCATAAAAGACTCTAGTTCCATGTTTTCTCTCTGAGATCTGGGGTGGTAATTAGTCCCATCTGACAGAGGTAAGGGATCTCAAACTGCACCCAGAACTAAACCCCAGTAGGAGAAAATGATTTTGGCTGAGTGGTTGCCCAACCGGGAGCTACCTCAAGCCAGTTGGTGACACCTGCCATAGAGGCATGGTGCCCTTCATGATCGTCTCTCTGCTACCTGTCGATAGACAGTGTGAGGAGAGGAACCGTTTTGTCGTGGTTGGCGTCGACTTGTTATTAGCTTGTGTTCTACCTGCAGTTCCCAGTTCTGTCCTACAGTGACGGCATGGTGCCCTTCATCTCTCTTCTACCTGTCTATAGTGTGGGGGAGAGGAAGCATTTTCTTGTGAGTCGTCGTTTCTGTAGTTCACTAACTCCACCAACAGTTCACAAATAAACACACATGCATTGTTTGAAACTCACAGAAGTAGAAAAAAGAAGTAGAGAATAGAGGACGCACTAAACAACATAAAAATGGAAAGCTACAGTTACAAATAGTAGTATAGTATACATAAACGTATAGTTGATACATAAAGTACAGAAGATACTTCTTGTCTTTTGCAATTCCAAGTTATCTCGTTGCCCCAATCAAATTGTACTTGTTGAACACGGATGGCAGGGTCAGTACGTGTTGCATATATATAATAGAAGTATAATTTGAGCCTGCTCCGTGGCGCAGGCTTTATGGGCAAAATTCGTAATCCCGCATACCCTTAGTTCGAAATACAGCTGTGGGCAATTTGGCAGTAGACCACCTTACGCTGGTGTTTATAAAATGGTATGGGTGCCGGTCGGTCAGAAAACAATGGCAAACTACTGAACGTAAACTTGCGCACGAATCACAAACAGACAAAACGTGATGGGGCTGACTGTTACGTCCTGTGAAGGACATGCAACTAACTTTTGTACAGCCAAGAATTGTTCCTAGTGCCACATATTTTGTATGCATTCTAGCAGCACCAGTTGGCCATGTGATATTGTTAGCATTGTCAAGCATTACTCAAGCATCGAAACAACCAGATCCCGGTAAAGTGTGAACAACACTCGGTGCTCCATGAATGCCGCTGACATCTCTATCAAATGATTGATTTCGTTCTTTGTGCTTTCCACTACCTCACGCACGTTTTTCTAAATTTATCTTTCGTAAAATGACCGACTGTTTATTATAATGGCGGTTAGTATTGGCTGTAGTGGGCGGGGCTTAAAGACTATCATCACACACAGGTTTAGGGGTTCCCTTGACAATTTCGACGTGTGTTTAAGGATCCGATTTTCAGAAAGTGTAGGATTTTTTTCTTATATATCTTTTGTAAAGTGACGATGGCCGATTGTTTACTAATGGAGATTATTGTTTTATGAAATAAGCTAGGTTTAGACACCATGATCATACGGGTTACAGATCTTCACATTAAAACCATAATAAAGTAATATAATTAAAGATAAGAAGAGTGAGGAAGGTGTAAAAGGGCGAGCAATTGGTAGTGTGTTAGGGTTACAGTGCTTTTCCTTGGGTGTTCAGGCTTGTGGCTATGGAGTGGGTGGGGTTGAAGCATTATCATCATACAATTGGCGGTGTGGTATGGATACAGTACTCTTCCTCAAGTTGTGTGACGGAGTGGCTGTGTAGTGGGTGTATGGCGGTTCTTCTTTATTAAGTAACGGGGCAGTGGGGTGGATCGACGAAGTAGCCGATTGGCGGAGTGGCTGTGAAGTGGGTGTAGACACGTTTTCTTTGCTTTGAGATGGGACGGTGGGGTGGAGTAGTTAACAACTGCAAAAAACAGTTCCTAATACAGTTTGTTACAGTGATCACAGATTGCTTACAGGCACATTGAGGGTAAAGTTAAAGCAAGTCAAGTATACAACAGAAAACACTAAATATGATCTGTGTACATTGAAAAATGACAAGGAATTACAAGACAATTTTAACATAGAAGTAAAGAATAGATTTGATATATTGTCTGATCTAAAGATCCTATTTCAAGACGTGGATGATCAATGGGAAATGTTGAAGAATTCAGTCAGTTTGGCTGCAGAAACAACTGTTCCAAAATTGAAGAAAGTGGGTCGTAAGAAATGGATGACTGAAGAAATTTTATAACTAATGGAAACACGAAAACACAACAAAAATAATCTTTCCAGATATGAAAAAATTAACAGAAAAGTCAGTACATTATGTAAGGAGGCAAAAGGAGCATGCTTTGAGAAACATTTCATAGAAGTTGAAAAACAACTCAACAGTAAAAAATATAAAATTAGTCCACACAGGAATTCAGGAGCTTACTAATAAAAGTTTAAATTAAAAGAACACGTATAAAGAAGAACAGTGTGATATTCGAAACAACAATGAAGGACCATCAATTTTGAAGACTGGGGTTCAGAATTTCCTTAATCATATAAAAAACTGGCTAGACTCCAGGTTCAGACAACATGACAACAGAAATGAATAATGCTTTAGAAGAATATTGAATAGATCAAGTTAGAAAACTGCTGAACACAATATATGATACAAAAGATATACCTCAGGAAGGCCTCGCTATACTTCGCCTCGGTTTACTTCGTTTCGCCATTACGTCATTGCCACAATAAGACATAACTTCACTTTACGTCGCTACGTTCCACTATAACGTCGTCACGTGTGTTGCTATGCTGCGTTAACGTCACCATTTCACATTTTGTGCAGTGCGTTTTTCCAGGATTTTATTGTGTAATCACCCATAATGATGAGTTCAAAGCGCACAGTAAGTGTTGATAGTGTGTCTGGTTGTAAGAGAACCAGGAAGAGTGTTACTCTTGAGGTGAAGTTAGATGTGTTACGTCGTTTTGAGGCTGGTAATCGGACTGTTGATATCGGTAAAATCCATCGTTTACCTCCAACCACGGTATGGACAATTCGTGCAGGTGCTGACAAAATCAAAGAGGGTGCTAAAAACGTATCCCCTTTGAGTGCTTCCAAGATCACTCGTACCAGAAGTACTCTTATAGAGATCATGGAAGCACTTTTGGCCGTCTGGATTGATTACCAGAACCTACGGAATATGCCGGTGAGCAAGATGGCTATCCAAGAGAAAGTAAAGTCTCTCTATGAAGATCTTGCTAAGAAAGCGGGTGAAAGCAGTACTAGTAGTGCTGATGATAGTATTGGAGCGAGTCGTAGTGTTAATGCCTCTACGTCCCAATAATTCTACCACTCGCCCTCCAACCCACCTCTATTTAGCCAATAAATATCAACAAACATCAAAATAAACATTACATAATAACTGTATTTAATTTAATTCTATGGGAAATAGTGTTTCGCTATACGTTGTTTTACTTAAAGTCGCGTTTTCCAAGAACGTAACCCCGACGTTAACCGGGGCCTTCCTGTAATGTTGTACTTGTTGCAATCCCAAAGAAATCGGGAGCCTTGGAATGTGATCAACGTCAAACAATTAGTATAATGAGTCACATCACAAAGAATTTGTTAAGAATTATCATGCAATGCGTTAAGAAGAAAATACAACGTGAAATAGGAGAAGAACAATGTGAGTTTGCAAGGGGCAAGGGTGCAGTAAATGCTGCGTATATACTGAGAACAGTAATTGAACGTTCTATAGAAGTAAACAAAGATATACATCATTGACTACACAAAGACTGTCGATAAAGTAAGACATGTAAACATGATAGAGATGCTTACAGATCTACAAATGGATGGGAAAGTAAGACATGTAAACATGATAGAGATGCTTGCAGATCTACAAATTGATGGGAAAGTAAGACATGTAAACATGATAGAGACAATTGCAGATCTACAAGTTGATGGGAAAGTAAGACATGTAAACATGATAGAGGTGATTGCAGATCTACACATTGATGGGAAAGTAAGACATGTAAACATGATAGAGATTATTGCAGATCTACAAATGGATGGGAAAGTAAGACATGTAAACATGATAGAGATGATTGCAGATCTACATATTGATGGGAAAGTAAGACATGTAAACATGATAGAGATGATTGCAGATCTACATATTGATGGGAAAGTATGACATGTAAACATGACAGAGATGATTGCAGATCTACACATTGATGGGAGAGTAAGACATGTAAACATGATAGAGATGATTGCAGATCTACACATTGATGGGAAAGTAAGACATGTAAACATGATAGAGATGATTGCAGATCTATAAATGGATGGGAAAGTAAAACATGTAAACATGATAGAGATGATTGCAGATCTACATATTAATGGGAAAATAAGACATGTAAACATGATAGAGATGATTGCAGATCTACAAACTGATGGGAGAGTAAGACATGTCAACATGAAAGAGATGATTGCAGATTTACAAACTGATGAGAAAGTATGACATGTCAACATGATAGAGATGATTGCAGATCTACATATTAATGGGAAAATAAGACATGTCAACATGATAGAGATGATTGCAGATCTACAAACTGATGGGAAAGTATGACATGTCAACATGATAGAGATGATTGCAGATCTACATATTGATGGGAAAGTAAGATATGTCAATAAGATAGAACGAACGAACGAACGAAAATCTTTATTTTCAAAGGGTTAAGAATTTGGCACGCAGGCCCGTCTGACATTCTGCCCTTCTTCTCTATTTCCTCTCATACAATCTTTCATTCAACATCTCTTATGAAGCAATTCTTTGACAACAAAAGAACAATAAGCATTAAAACGTATGAAAAATAATCAATAATACATGACTCGTTGAGGCAATGTTTAACATGGGCATCATAAATACCCAAGGCGGGTGTAACGTGCCATACATATGGGAATGTGTTTTTTTTCCTGGCTAGTTGTCGTTCGAGATAATTTACCATTATTATTGTCTTTGTTGCTGTTTTTTTTTTTTAAAGGGAGCTTGTAGTCTGTCCTGAGGTAGTGTTCAAACAGGTAACGACTGTATGTATAATGAAGCAAACTAAGGTCACTTGGAGAAACAGCGGCTCTAATGTGCTGAATATTGAGGATTGTTGGCCTTTAACAAAGCCTGAAAAAATTTGTGGAAAATGCTATGAGACTGATACTATCAATGAGATAAAAAATAAAGAATGATATATTGAGGAGAAATCGTAAAATGAGTTATAAAATTTTCACGCATATAAAATAATGCCATAACTTTTATAAAACCGTTTAAAGATAACTTAAATTTATCCTATTATTTATAACGCTTATACATTTTATTAATTTTTTATAAGAATTTTATAAAATTTAAGATAAATAATAGAATTTTTAAATCACATAATACAATCCAAAACATTTAGTATTGTCCCTTGAATTAAATTTGTTGTTATGTCCCTTTCCTTTATTTTAATTATATCAATCGATCAATAATGTGCCGTTTCTACAATAGGTTGGCTGCAATGGATCTCCAACACTG
This sequence comes from Cepaea nemoralis, assembly GCA_014155875.1. Lineage (NCBI taxonomy): Eukaryota > Metazoa > Mollusca > Gastropoda > Stylommatophora > Helicidae > Cepaea > Cepaea nemoralis. The sequence continues at coordinate 107,775 of JACEFZ010008497.1, forward strand.
TCTGTCTCTCGCCCAGACTGTACATTTTGTCAGGCTGATGTTCGTCCATCTCTTGATGTTATCTCCCCACTTGAATCGTTGTTTACCTCTTGCTCGCATGCCCTCAACCTTGCCCACCAGAACAGGGTTGCCAGATCACTCTGAGTGGTAGACTAGGTTGATCCTGGGTCCATAGGTTAATGGATCCTGTCAGAGTCTAGAAAGGGGACAGTGATGCAGTGACATCGTTACGCCCGCCAGGCGACTTAGTTCCCAGTAGGGAGGCAGTAACTTCGTTACGCCGCCAGGCGAGTGGTAGTTACCTGCCTGCAAGATCGCTGGCTGACGAGCGACCAGCGGTCAGGCAAGGACGACGCAAGACGCACGCATGCCTCGTGAAGCCACCTCAGGTGGGAGGCAACTTGCGAACTAGCGGGAGACAGCTCTGGGACACGGACTTGGACGGACGCATGATGAGAGAAAGGCGTTGTGTGGTTTCTGTGCCTGAAAGTCGAGTGTCTGGACATCTTGAGAGTTAGAATTGTGAGCTGTATTGTGGATGTAAGTGTATTGAAGTATCAAGTATATATTGTTGTGATCATCGTACTGTATATGATCTGTAAATAAATCCATTGAACGGTGTGTCGTTGAGTCTTACGTCAAATCACGTTGTACTTGTACTGTCTCACATGTGTTAGGTTAGCAAGCCAAGTTTAAGACCCTGACATGTGTGGACGTGGTGGCATTCGTCCGGCTTTGAAATGAACGTGTTTATGTGATTAACAATTTAAAACTAGAGTTTGTGAACTTAGAATTTTTGTCAAACTTAATAGTACATGTAAATGTGATCGTGGAAGGCTCATTTGGATAATTACTACATTATTTAAACATGGAGACTATTGGTAAACGTACAGTGCATACATATTGTTTGATCTTGTAAGCGTGTAAAACATTTGTGAGTTGTGAAACTTGTCACCGTTTTGACCTTGTCGACATTGTGATCTTGTCGCCATTGTGACCTTGTCGCCATCTTGTAAACTTGATGTCTATGTCCTTACTGAATGTCATCTTGATGTAAGTGATGTGTCATCAATGTTGTAGAGTGTTGAGATATATGTAGATTGTCTTAGTGAATTGAGTTGTGGAAAGCAGAAAGTTTTGGGAAAGAAAGTGACTTGTGTTTTTTTGAAAAAAAAAATTTGTTGACGGACAAAATTACGACATACAATTACACTCAACGCCATACAAACCTAATCAACACTTAGTGACAAGCAGGCACACACCATTAAATAGACGCTAATTTATTTCCTCCAAAAACAAAGCAGGTTTTCCGTACCATCCGAAACCTTGCCGTAGAGGTCATTTGCGTTTTCGAAGTAGCGACCCTACAGTTCCTAGCCCGATTTCCAACCGTTCTTCACCGCATCCAGGGCACTTGAGTATATTTTTCTTTTCATATGTTTAGCGCAAATAAATGTTCGGTGTGTAACACCTTTTATGAAGATGGTATTTTAACATGCGGTCACGCCATCCCTATTGCCAATGAAGAAGCTAATGTGGTAGTAGATTCTAAAGGCAGGATAAACGTCCATCATGGATATGTGAATGGCAAGTCTGCTACAGTCCTTCGTGACACGGGCAGTTCACTTATTGGTCTGAAGAGAACGTTCATAATGCCTACAGACTATACAGGCAGGTACGTAACATGCAGAACATTCTCAGGCAATATTGAGAAATACCCACTAGTATGGGCATATATTGAAACACCTTTCCTCACTGGGAAAGTAAAGTGCGCTGCATTAACAAACCCAGTGTGTGATGTAATTATTGGAAATTTACCAGAGGTGAATGATAAACCTCATGACATAACATCTCTGTGTATTGATGATAGCGTAACATCACCATCAAATGTCATCATTGATAATGTTACACCACCTATTGAATGTATGGTAGCTAATGTAGCACTAACATCTCATGACATCATTGATAACATTGTTTCATCACCATCTGATATCATTGAATGTGTGAACGCAGTAACTAGATCTACTGCTAGAGTGCAAGATGAAAGTAATCAAACTGAGGCTATACAAATGCTCAGCCCAGTATCACTACCTACTAACACCATGAAGGAAACGTTTGTAACAGCTCAAAAAGCTGATCCTTCATTGTCAAAATATTTTAATCTGATCGGCCAAAAGCCAAAGGTAACCAAGAATGCAAAATGGCATTTTGCTGTGAAAAATGATATACTCATCAGGTATTATACCAGAGGTGACAACACAACAGAGCAAACTGTTTTGCCAACTAATTATCGCAAGCAAGCCTTACATCTTGCCCACGATATACCTCTTGCAGGGCATATGGCATACGCTAAGACCAGATCAAGATTATTGACACAGTTTCATTGGCCCAAATTTTGCAATGACATTAAAGAATATTGCAGAAGTTGTGACACCTGCCAGAAACTGGTAAAAAAAGGTAAACACCCACAGGCAAAGTTACAAGTCACTGACTTAGCCAGTCGACCTTTTGAAAAACTATCTGTCGACATAGTGGGCCCTCTCAATCATACAACAACTAGAGGGAATAAATATATTCTAACTGTCATTGATCAATGTAGCCGCTGGCCGGAAGCTATTCCGCTAAAGAACATAACTGCCAATGATATAATGGAAGTTTTCTTCTATATATTTTCTCGGATAGGATTTCCAGACACTATCCAATCAGATAGGGGCACTCAGTTTATTGCCGCATCTACCCAAGCTTTCACCAAAATGTTGGGAGTGAAGCAATGTTTCAATTCCCCGTACCATCCTCACTCTAGTTGGAGTAATAGAAAAATTTAAACGGGATCTAAAGCACATGCTTGCAAAAGTAACGCAAGAACACCCCAATAACTGGGATGTATATCTACCAGCTATTCTTTTTGCTTATCGCGAGGTACCACATTCTAGTACCGGTTTCTCTCCTTTTGAACTTATCTATGGTGCCAAACCACGTGGCCCATTGACTATTTATCACCAAATGTTAACTGACTCTACTCCAGTACTTAAACCCATATCATCATACGTATATGTTACATCATTGCGTGAAAGAATCATCAAATCGTGTATTATTGCAAAGAATGCACTAAAATTATCTGGTGCTACTTATAGACAGTATGCTGACAAAGGTAACAGGACAATAACATTGACACATGGACAGGACGTTCTTCTTCTATTACCTAGTGACAGACACTTATTGACTGATTCTTGGCAGGGACCTTTTAAAGTGACGAGACAGATTTCACCTGTAGACTACGAAATCCAAATAAAAGACAAACACAAAATATTTCACATAATATGCTAAGACCATACTATAACAGAGACAACGAACAAGACGATACGACAGCTTGTACAGTGATAATAGATCATGAAGATGACGATGCTAGTGACGAAATTCCAACACCTGCATTAGACACGACAAACTGCTTGAAGGAGATTAAAATCAACCCAAAGTTAACTCAAGCAGAGACAGACAGGTGCAAAACAACTTATACAACAGTACAACACCATCTTCTCCAACAACCCAGGACAAACAGAATTAGTACAGCATCACATCACACTCACATCAAACACACCCATAAGATGCAGACCATACACCATTCCATTACATTACAAAAGAACATTTACATCAGGAGATCATCAACTTAGAGAAAAACAACATCATAAGACGATCCCAATCAGACTTCTCATCTCCAATGGTCATTGTACGCAAAAAGGACAATACAATAAGACTGTGTATCGACTATCGAAAGCTAAATAAATAACTGTTCTAGATTTGGAGCCAATGGCAAACGCTGACGATCTACTGACAGAACTGACAGACGCTAGGTTCTTTACGAAGATAGATATGAGGAAAGGATATTGGCAGATAGCAGTAGACGAACAGAGCAGACATCTGACAGCATTTGCCACACCTTGGGGACTGTACGAATGGTGCAAACTTCCATTTGGGCTTGTCAATGCCCCTGCCACATTCGTACGTATGACACGACTCCTTCTAGTAGACATTCCTAACATAATCTGCTATATCGACGACATCTGTGTTCACACAGAGACAATGACAGAGCACATTAAGACGTTAGAACAGACATTTGAACGTATTAGACATCACGGACTGACGGTAAAGCCTGCGAAAGTAGACATAGCCTACCAGGAAATATCCTTCTTGGGGTACAAAATATCCAATGGCTTTGTCACGACAGACGATAACAGTGTGTCCAAGATACTAAAACTCTCACTTCCGACTACAAAAAAACAAGTCAGAAGTTTGTTGGGACTGATAAATTATTACCGACAGTTCATTCCTGATTTTTCCGAACTGACCGAAGTGTTTACTAATTTACTAACAAAAGATAAACCAGAGAAAATTGTAAACAATGAATGCCTAAAAATTGCATTCCATAAAGTACTAGCGTGTTTTTCTGATAATAGTTTAAATAATCTCATCCTGAAATTGCACAATCTCCATTTGCCTTTCAGATTGCGTACAGACGCTAGCTCCGTGGCGATTGGAGCAGTCCTGTTGCAAGAGTACAATAACATCCTCCATCCCGTGTACTTCGTATCCAGGAAACTAAAACCCAGAGAACGGGCTTGGTCAATACCTCAGTTGGAAGCCCTAGCTTTAATGGTGGGTATAACAAAATTGTCTAGATGTCTTCTAGGACGCCATTTCATCGTGGAATCTGACAGCAACCCGTTGCGATTTATACATTCAGGTGTACCTTCAAACCATATGGTAGCGCTCTGGTCTTTGAAACTTCAAGATTACAGCTTCGAGGTTCGACATATCCCAGGCAGAACCAACTCGATTGCCGATCTTTTGTCCCGTTGTCCGACCGACCCAGTAAGCACCAATGTCTGAGTGCAGTGTGTACAAATACACTCAGACCGACACAGCCATTCATGAGTGAATAATTTTTTTTCCATTCACAAAAAGCTGTGTAATGTCTACAATGTGATGTGATAGGGGTTACTCCCAATATATATAGTGTTCTTATTTTACTAATTCATGTAGTGATTGTCGTGTATAATTGTGTAGTGTGTGGTAGAAAGCGAACTTTATTAATTGTATATATTACGAACAAGAACAGTGTCACATTCGCTCAAAAACTTACCGTAAGCGAACTATCCAATTTGACAGTGGCATCTGTGTGTGGAACATTCCAGGGATATTTTAAATACGTGTGTGAATGTGTGACTGAACAGTGACAGCTACACCACTGCAGTCAACCGAAATCCATAATGTTCTGTAGTGAAACATCCAACACATGAACAGTCAATCGTAATCCAGAAGGTTTTGTAGTGAAACATCCAACACATGAACTGTGAGAACATTGTACTTGCCGTAACTACATCAGACCGGAACAAGTGTGTTCCGCAAGCTTCAACATCAGCTGTTTTAGTGTTCGTGTGTACTTCCGGATTAGTTAGAAATTTAGAGCAAAATTAGCAGACGACAAATAAAAGTTAAAAAAAGCTATGACGATTCTAAAATCTTTAGGAATCAACAAAGTTAAATACACGAATTGTGTGTTTATATATTTCTGTAGTGTAATCTTAGAATCATATCTTGATTAATGTATTCATTTTACCGACTTTTTCTCGTTAATATGAAGAAACGTCAAGCGATGACGCTAAGAATTAGTATAATTATTGTAAGATATTGTATTTCATAAATTTTGAAATTATTCCCCTTTCATTTATTTGTTATTACATCATTACAGAAAGGAACATAATTTGAAATGTATTCAGTAATGTGTTGTGTATAAATAGCCATGTTGTTGCCAGATTGTTGACACAACAGGTAGCTATCTACTGGGCATGGCAGAGTGTTGCCGACATTGCAGACCAACACAAGAGCTCCTGGCCAAATAAGGTCAGGGTTTGAGCGTTTTATGCGACTTATATAAAGCCGTATTTCGGTCTAGCTAGATGGTTTTTGTTTCAAGAACCATATTATTACGTTTTTTTTGGAGGCTGCGAGGTAGATGCGTGAAGCTGGTTCTACCGATCTGACTGGGTCATTAATGCAATTGAGGTAATCAGCCATCGAGAGGATGAAACCTGACAAGTGTTAAAGGTTGAACACCACATGTCGTTGAAGGCAACTTCCATTTCTTATATATTTCTATGGCATATGTGTATTTATTTGTATTTTGATACCAATGTATATAACAACACAAGGGTCGACCCTGACAAGGTTAAAATATTAACCCAGTATGTACATATATTATACATGAAAGATGACATCTTTCATGAAAGTGCCGGGGGAGCGTGTCAGAGTCTAGAAAGGGGACAGTGATGCAGTGACATCGTTACGCCCGCCAGGCGACTTAGTTCCCAGTAGGGAGGCAGTAACTTCGTTACGCCGCCAGGCGAGTGGTAGTTACCTGCCTGCAAGATCGCTGGCTGACGAGCGACCAGCGGTCAGGCAAGGACGACGCAAGACGCACGCATGCCTCGTGAAGCCACCTCAGGTGGGAGGCAACTTGCGAACTAGCGGGAGACAGCTCTGGGACACGGACTTGGACGGACGCATGATGAGAGAAAGGCGTTGTGTGGTTTCTGTGCCTGAAAGTCGAGTGTCTGGACATCTTGAGAGTTAGACTTGTGAGCTGTATTTTGGATGTAAGTGTATTGAAGTATCAAGTATATATAGTTGTGATCATCGTACTGTATATGATCTGTAAATAAATCCATTGAACGGTGTGTCATTGAGTCTTACGTCAAATCACGTTGTACTTGTACTGTCTCACATGTGTTAGGTTAGCGAGCCAAGTTTAAGACCCTGACAGATCCCTATAAGTATATGCCAGTGGAGCTAAGCTGACGGCTTCCCCTGCTCTGGTCACTGCCTGAGTTGTCTTGCCTTCTCATGTTTGGGGATCATCTTTCTCTACTTCTCTCTTCTGGTTGCCACCAAGATCATCACTCGGATTTCAGACCAAAATGTAATCCTTTTTAAAAAAAAAAAAAACAGGGCCCCCTCCAGCAATCTGACCGTCTACTAGAGCATTTGTGGAAGAAGTAGAGATACTTGCAGATCTACATATTGATGGGAAAGTAAGACATGTCAACATGATAGAGATGCTTGCAGATCTACATATTGATAGGAAAGTAAGACATGTAAACATAATGGAGATGATTGCAGATCTACATATTGATGGGAAAGTAAGACATGTCAACAAGATAGAGATGATTGCAGATCTACATATTGATGGGAAAGTAAGACATGTAAACATGGTAGAGATGATTGCAGGTCTACATATTAATGGGAAAGTAAGACATGTAAACATGATAGATGTCAGCAACTCAGCTTTGACAGGCATACAAGTATTCCTCTTTTGTACCACACGAAATGATAACTCGTACGTCGTACAAAAGGATACAAATATGATACGAATTTATTCTGAGCTAGTTGTACATTAGCTCTGCGAGCGGATAACCACATAGGTAATACATATCATGGTATATCGTGATGATGTTATGTGAAAGATGATATCGATGGTAATATCTATCGAAGTTAAGTCTAAGTAATAACTATTGCTACTGACCTTTTTAAGCAACAAAGTATTCACAGCGAATACATCAGTCCATATTCTACGCTGTCGGGTCCCGGTTTGACGATCTTCGTGGCGTGTCCAGTCGAGTGTGTCCAGTCGGAGAACTATTCATAGTTCTCACTCGTGCTTCTGTCCCTTCTGTCCATATTTCCTAGATAGCTATGTTCTCTTTATCCTGTCTAGGTCTATTTCCATAGTTCTACTTCTATCTTATCTATTAGCTTATTTGCAGCTCTTTGACAGGCTCTCCCTCCCTCTGTGTTGTGTTACAAATTTTAAGTTGTGGGTGTAACACAAGTAGTAATCTCAACAAAAAATTAGGGCTGTCTAATTTTGTCAAAGGCTGCATGAGTTTTCTAACTCTGTTCTGGGCATAGTACAAGATCTCTCCTTTCCCTCGTCACACTGTTGTACTACTTCACTTGGCTAATTGATTACCACACCACACTAGTACAGTTGGCTAGAGTCTGTGCTCATACTAACATTATACTTCTTGGGAGTTGTGTGATCCGGAACCAATGTCTTTTAGACCTGTCCTCAAATTGTCAATATAACTGACAACCCATACAAATTGCCCCTGTTACGAGTACAATACATGAATAATATTCATGCTCCCATATAATATTTACTCCAACTAGTATACATGCTTTATGTGCTAATGTTCACCTTTTTAGCTTCCGCTTGTGAAGAAATATTTCAGTCTTACAATTAGGTTCTTGAGATTTTGTTGTGTCCCCTGCTTATAATAGTTATATCCCTTTGCAAATAATGGTGTATGCATCTTTATGTGTTAGTTTTCCTGGTTGGTTGCGTGTTTGTATTAAACTAATGTGTATTTAACTTACCAATATGTGTATGTGTCTATAATTTACGTGTATGTACTCTTTCGAGCGCCGTAAAGCGGTTTATTGTAGTCACAAACGAGTGTGTAGGCTGATTTATGACTACTCTCCCCGATTTAGGATGCTCAAAATATGTTTCCTATCTCTATCATCTAAGTATGGCAACTACACAGATAAAAAATTGAACAACCACATTGTCTTACACACCATTGACACAGACGAATTACAAAAACTCGTATTGTGCGGTGAAAAAAACCCGCAACATGTCTCACTGCTCTGTAATTATCTCATTCTCTCACTCTCATCCATACATTTTTCATTCCTCTTTCATTCCACAGAGGTTTTAAAATACCTGTTCTGTCATTAAAATATGGTTATAGAAAAAAAATGGATGAACCATATATATTTACAATAAATAGTTGGCTGAATTTAAACAGGTTTTCAAGCCAAATGACTGTGCTCTATTTCTACACTCGTCATTTCTGTACAAAATTATACATAATTAAGAGGATTGTTCACTACCAATCCTGTGGGTAATGATTGATATAGCTAATCTATTATAAGTTGGTGTACTGTGCTACGCTAACTAAGGGAACTAATCTAACTAAATGATCAAAATGGGGGAAAGTGTGTTAGTTACCTTATTGTGTGTTAGTACATAGGATGGTATAAATTTCTAAATGATGGAATTAATTTCTAAGTAATGTTTTAATTACTAAATCTCCAACAAAATGTGTTTAACTGATGATAAACTAAAGTTATGTTTCCTACGTTGAAAAGTATGATGTAAGGGTTAAACTAAATGAGTTTCTAACTAGGTGTAAATGATTTTTAACTATTAAATGTTATTAATAAGGTTATATGGATGGTTCTACATTCTATTGTAACTACAAAATACGATGTTATACTCAACTGTTATAAAAACATGTTATTATACATATCACATACATTTTAATTCTATCTATATTAACTAATTACATCCAGGTGTGTTGTCGGAGTAGCGTCCTCTGTTGAATCTCGTTGAAAAATAGAGTTCATCGAGACAAAGTCTGATATCTATGCTCTCATCCTGGGTAACGTTGAATTATCGTTCTACTCATGGGTTGCGTATATCGTGGTGGCGTAGACATCTCATAATGTGTCTGTTCACTTTCACTCGTACTGACACAGTTAATAGTAAGCAAGTTCAGGCGATTCACGATGGTAAGAGCACTACAGTGTCTGTATTCACCATATAGGGCACTAGTTATTTACATTGTCAATGACTTTGGTGATGTTGGATCGCTTTCTTCTCGTACCTCAGGTATCTCGATCTGAGAAGGTCTTCTGAGTGTGTCTGCCAGCAAGTTCATATTCCCCTTTATATGCTTTATAGTGAACGAATAATTTTGCAGGATCAAAGACCATCTGTAGATCCTGTTATTACGGTGGACTCCAGACTGCATCACTGTAAGCGGTGAATTGTCAGTTTCAATGACAAAATGAGTACCCGCTAAGAATCTATGAAGATTACGGATACAATAGATGACGCTTAAAGCCTCTAACTCAGAGACTGAATACCGCGATTCAGCAGGGGTAATTTTGTGGCTTACATACATGATTGGTTGAAAGATTCCCTCATGGAACTGGCCTAAAACGCCAGCGATGGATATAGCACTTGCGTCTGTACGGAGAAAATACGTAAGATTGGGATTAGGCAAGCGCAAGATTGGTACAACACTGAACATACGTTTTAATTTTGATAATGCATCAATTAACTCTGCATCTTGTACATTTAATTTCACAGATGCTTTCAAAACATTAGAAAAAATGCTGGTGATCTCAGCTAAATTGGGTATAAACTTGTTGTAGTAATTCACTAGACCAAGCAAGCTTCTGACCTGCTTCTTGGTCGTTGGCATCGTTAAGTTCAAAATTTTGGTGACAATATTATCATCTGTCTTAAGTTGGCCTCTGGTGATCGTATGGCCAAGGAAATCAATTTCTTCCAACCCCAACTCAACTTTGGTTGGCTTTACAGTAAGACCGAATAATCTCAATCTATCGAAGACGTGTTGCAGTTTCTGTAAGTGTGATGTCCAGTCTGCAGTATTAACACAAATATCGTCAATGTAAGTTTCAGTATTCGTTACTCCATGAAGAAGGTCTCTGGTGATTCGGACAAAAGTGACTGGAGCATTACGAAGGCCAAAAGGAAGGAATCGCCACTCATAAAGACCTAAAGGTGTTGAGAGTGCAGTTAGATGGATCGAAAGTGGATGCATTGGGACTTGCCAGTATCCCTTAGTTAGGTCAAGTTAAAAAAAATTCAAGAGGTTGACATATTGAGAATTAGATCCTCACATGATGGGATTGGCTCTGTGTCGACTTTGGTAACATTATTTAACTTGCGATAATCGACACAGAGGCGAATTGTAGAGTCCTTTTTCTTCACAAGGACGATAGGAAAAGAGTATTCTGACTCCGACTTTTGGATTATTCCACTCGACTCAAGATTTAGGAGTTCCTTGTCGAGATTTTCCCTGTAACTTAATGGGATGGAATAAGGTCGGCATTTGATAGGGGTGTTATTAGTCAGAATAATGGAGTGTTCGATCCTGTCAGTCCTACCTGGAATGTCGGAAAAAATGTCTCTGTATTCAGTTACTAGATCTATTATTTGTCGTCTTTGCTCGTCTGCGAGTTTCGGTTCTATCCGTATACTATCAATTGTCCCAGTCGTGTCTACTGTCGGGACTGGTAGTTCCATGTCATCGTCGTCTATCTGATTGAGTACTGTGGTTGTACTACCTGTGTGTTCTGTTTCCTGACTAGGTGTATCTGCGCTGTCGTCGTCTTCTGTCGCCCTAACTAGTGTAGTTGCGTTATGTACGTCTGTCGTCGGGTTGCTTGGTGTAGGTGCATTCTGTTCGTCTGTCATCGGTTCTTGTCGTGAGAAGTAAGGCTTCAGCATATTGATATGAAATATCTTTAATTTTTGGTTTATCGATATTTCATAATCGACATCTGATATTTTTCGCACCACTTTGAATGGCCCTTGCCATGCAGTTAATAATAGGTTACGTTTATCTGGTAGTAAAAGTAGCACCTCTTGATTGGGTTCAAGGTGTAGGGTTTTGGCACCCTTATTGGCATAATGGCGGTAGATCTGGCCTTTTCTCTCCAAAGATGATTTGGCTATTACACACGCCTTCATAATTTTATCGCGTGTCTCTGTTACCATCTCGAACGGTGTTACTGGGGTTGGACTATCTACTGTACTAGTGATTAACTGATGGTAAAATCGTTAGGGGTCCCCGAGGGTTCGCCCCATACACTAACTCAAATGGCGAGAAACCGTACTTGAGTGCGGAATTTCTCGATAGGCAAACAGCACCGTTGGTAATAGAGTATCCCAATCAGATGGGTTCTCTGCTGTTACCTTTGCCAGCATGTGTTTTTAGGTCCACGTTAATCTTTCTATGATTCCATTGCCGGCAGGGTGGTAGGCAGTTGTGAAATTGTTTAATTCCTTAATAATTTTGTAAAGGGCTTGCGCAGCAACCGATATGAACTGAGTTTCCGCGATCCGTTAGAATGGTTCGAGGAATCCGAATCGAGAAAACAGATGTAAAAATACATTAGCTACATCTTTGGAGGTAATATATTTTAGGGCTTACCGCCTCAACCCACCTCGTACAGAGATCCACGAGGGTTAGTATGAACTCGGTTTCCTTTGTTCGACAGCCTTGATTCAGGGGTCCAAACAATATCCACCGCTACACTTTCAAACGGTCTAGAGGCCAATGTTGAAGGTTGGACCTCAGCTGTTACATGCTTTCCCTTTCTCACTAAATGTTGTGCAAATGGTACATGACCGACAAAAAGATTTGATATCGTTACAAAAACTTAGGCCAATAGAAATGTGCTAAAATTCTGGCTCTAGTTTTATCATAAGCCAAATGTCCAGGAAACGCTGAATCGTATGCAATCTTTAACACGTTTTGTCGAGTTTCAAGGGTAGCACCGTCTGCTGAATTTCATGGTTATTGGTGGTGTGAATATCGCATGAGAAGTCCATTGTGAAGTATTGAGAATACCAAGAGGCATTATTGGTTATTTGGCCTTCTCACCTAATAATTTAAAATAAGGTGCAATTGTTGGATCGGCGCGTTGTGCCTCGATAAACTCTTGTCGAGTGGTATTGTCAATAGTACCGCTAGGTGTTAATAACGGTAACATCTCATCTTGTAGTTCATTCTGATGTGTTTGGGTCTCTGACCTAGTTACTGCATTAGCCGTGTTAGTTTGTTTCCAGGCTAATATTTCGTCATCAGTGCAGTGTTTTAACCCTGGTAGGCACCCTAAAATGAGGTCAGTACAGGGGTTCTGTAAAATAGCGCACGTATCTTGCACGGACTTCCGGTTTCAAGATGGCGACGGACGGTCGTGTTGTTTTGTGTTCGTTAACTTTTTCGAGTAAGGGATGGATTTATTCATTTCTTGCGTGTAATTGGTGTGCCAGGATGTAAAACCAGGAGTTTCTACTCAAGATCTGCGCGGGTGCTACGGAGTTCGTGCATCGAGCGAAGCCATCCTTGAGTGAATTTTCAGCAGCGTGTGTGGTTCTCAATCAAAAGTCTGTGTTTACGTTTTTTCAACATGGCGGAACAACGTGTGTTTTCCGAACGATCAGCAGTCAACATACCGAAGCGGCGTGGTAGCCGCGCAGGGAAAAAGAAGCCAGGTAAGCGCGGTGGCTTGAGACGTTTTAGACTCAAGTGTCACCGTCTAGGACTCAGGAACATCCGTATTCTATATTGGAACTGTGCCAGTGTAAAACAACGGGGCTCTATTTTAGAAACCCTAGTTTACAGGAACGACATTGTAGCACTCCAGGAGACGAGACTGGGCGATCAGCTACTCCGAATTGCCGGCTTCAAATGTTTCTATAACAGACGACATCTGGGAACGGCGATTCTCGTTCGCGACAGCATGGTGGCGTCAGAGCTAGACATGTCCAGTTGGAACAGTGACGATATACAAATACAGGCGTTGAGAGTTCATTCCAGTATACCATTCGTGTTGGTTAATGTTTATGCCCGCAATGCGAGTGTGGACGCCCAGAAGTGGCAGTGCTTAAGTGGCATATTAGGCCACGAGAGAAATGTTATTTTCTGTGGTGACTTCAACGCTAAAGGCAGATCATGGGGAAACACTTCCTCCAATACACAAGGGGAGGAGCTCGAGACTGCACTGGAAACCATCGACCTGGTTTGTATCAACAGTGGCTGTGTCACCAGGACAGCAAGCCGTCCAGGCGATGAGGACAGTGCTATTGATCTGGCGCTAGTTTCACCTTCACTCACTACAGTGTGTAGATGGGGTGTCCTAGGACACCATGGCAGCGACCACCACCCATGCAGCATATTGGTGGAGAAAGGCAGAACCAGGCAGCACAAGCTAAAGGTAAAGACGTTCCAGTATGACAGTACAGGGCAAGATGTGGTGAGTAAAATAAGACGTGACAAGCGCAGAACGTTTCAGGGCAGGAAGAAAAGGAAAAAAAGCTGGGAGCAGCCACCGTGGTGGAGTTTCGAGGTGGAGAAGGCTTGGGTGGATAAGCGTAGTGCTGTAAGGAGATGGCAAAATGCCAAGAAGAACAGAGCTGGTCATCCTAGTCCCTGCTTGCACTTAGAAAGAGAGATGCACACAAAAGTAAGCTATTTCAAAAAACTGGTCACGGTGGTTAAAAGCGAAAAATGGGCAGAGGTGTGTCAAAGAGTAAGCACAGACAAGTCACTGAAATTGTTCTGGCGACTACATAAAAGCATGAGTGGTGTAGTCAAGAATAAGAGCATTTCTGACTTCCAAGGTGCTGACCTCATCTGGCAGAGGACTGACGAGGACAAGGGCAAAGCCCTCTTTGAACGCTACCTTGAGCAGAGCAACCAGACAGACATGGGAGGCCGGAATCTGGCCAAGGAGGTCACCTCAGACAGATGCAAGGCCCAGAACACTTCGGATGAAGACACAGTGACAGTGAAAGAAATCAAGGCTGTGCTTCGACGATCAAAAAACAGTGCTCCAGGTCCTGATGGCATAAGATACGACGACATAAATAGGTGTACCGACAATGAGCTAGAGAAACTAGCAGACATGTACAACAACAGTATAGGGAGTGCTAGCATCAAGGAGGAATGGTTACACAGCTATCTGATTCCCTTGCCGAAGCCTGACAAAGACCACAAGAAAATTCAGGGATATCGAATTATAACCATGCAGAATACAATAGGCAAGCTGCTGGAGAAGGTAATTGCCAGGAAAATATCAAGCCAACTAGAGAGGCAAGGTGTTTTCCCACCTACCCTGGGTGGGTACCGTCCAAAAAGAGAAACCTGGACCAATGCAGCAGTCTTTGCCCACGATGTCTATGAAGGTTTCCACTCAGGCACTGAAACCGTTGCTGCAGCGATTGATCTTGAGGACGCATACAACAGAGTACCACTGGATTTTTTAATGTTTCAGCTTCTTGAACTAAACGTAAGTCCATTCCTCCTTAGTTGGATCGCTGCAGCTCTCTTCCAACGGAAAGTAGTTTTTAGATGTGGCAGTTGGACTTCGGAACCAACAACAATATATCCTGGCCTACCACAGGGATCACCATTATCTCCGGTACTGTTCAACGCCTACACAGTGAGAATCACCAGTGAGCAGATCACTGGACCTGGCAGGACATTGTCATATGCCGATGATGTTTTAGTGTATCGTCAGGGTAAGGATAGAGAGGAGGTTGCTGTGGAACTACAAACCGAACTCAATCGCATAAGTACTTGGTGTGATGAAGCTGGGGCAATGGTCAACCCAACAAAGGCAACAGTGACTTGGTTCTCGTTGAATAATCATATTGTCAACAATCCAACACCAACTGTAATGCTGTGTTCAGAGACGGTGGAAAGAACGCAGGCAATGAATTACCTGGGGATACGGTTTGATCGAAGCCTTGCTTATAATGTGCACATAGACCAGGTGATAACAAAGGCCAAGCGGGGTTTGGCAGCGATGCGGGTGATGGCGGCAGCAAACTGTGAGCAGCGCCATCTATGTCTTCTGTACGAGGGGCTGGTCATGTCTGTTTTGGAGTATGCAATGGCAATCCTGACTGTCAGCCATAAGCAGATAGAAAGGATGGAAAGGATACAGAATGAAGCTATGCGCATTATTCTTGGATGTACAAGAGATACAGCATGCAGGGCGATGCGCTACCTTCTTGATTTTCCAACCATTGAAGAGAGAATGCAAGTTTGCAGGGCACGTGCCTACCTCAGAATTAACGCAAACACACAGCATCCACTGCATAGTGAAATTAGGAAGGTGAAGGGCAGCAGGTTAAAAAGAGGACGGTCGTGGATGGGTCAAGCCGAGGACATTCTTCAACAGGTGTGTTCACTTGAGGACTTAGAACCTGGCGAGGAGTGGGTGCAAGTGCCAACAGACTTCTGCACATCCTTTTCAGTTTGCATCCAACTAGATAGAAAATGCAGACAAGAAAATCCGGCTGCTGTTGAGGCTGAAGTACAAGCGTTGATTTTCGAGAATTCGCTAGACAGTGACGCGGTCATCTACACAGATGGGTCGGTCGTCCGACATGTGAGAAGTTCATGGGCCTTTACAGCTCGGGCCGGAGGGAGAATTGTGAAGGAGGACTCTGGTGCTTTCACTGAAACCACAAGTAGCCTGACCATGGAAGTCATGGCAGTAAGTAAAGCAATAACATGGCTCGAGACACAGACATTCACTAGGGCTTGTTTCCTTAGCGACTCAATGAACATGATCAAGAGGATAGAGGAGGGGTCGATCCGAAGAGAATGGTTGCTGCCTCTGAAGCGGTCTCGGCTGGCAAAGATTAGTTTCATCTTCGTGCCAGGGCATGCGGGAGTACAAGGAAATGAGCGGACTGACAAGCTCGCAGGTGAGGCTACTGTTGAGGGCGGACGCGCCATGGACCAGGCTGACATTCTGAATGCTCTACGAGAAGTGAGACTTTTGCAAGAACCAAGTGATGACTGTGAATCTACAACAATGGCCAGACTGCGGGAGCAGCAAATTAAAAGAGGGGTGGCCAAACAAGAACACTACGCAGGAAGCCAAAGAAGATTGATAAACCAACACAGAACTGGCGTCGTTAGCCGCTACACGCTGCGGGATTTGCTGAGGAGGGGATCCGAGCACTTATGGACTGAATGGTCCGATGTGCAACGAGGATGATCTGTCGACTAACTAACTAACTAGCGCACGTAAATGTGCCGGAAGGGAACGGGGTGTTTATACGGACTTTTGCCAGTGGGTATTTTTCAATATTACCAGAAAAAGTGCGGCATTTCACAAATCGCCTGTATAATCCTCTGGGTTAACGAGTTCTTTCCTTACCCCGATTAAAGTACTCCCACTATCACGTAAACATTGGCATGGATATTCATTGACCAGTGCATCGTGGAACTTTAAATTGCCTCTGGAGGCTAAAGCTGAATTTGCATCTTCATTAGAAAATGGTACAATGTGACCACATTTGAGTTTACCGTCCGAATGAAACTGGTGACAAGTATCACATCTATCGAAATTTAAAATATCAGTAACAACAGCCACACTTTCACACTCATTGAATGGTAATACATTTTCATTCTCGCACTCCGTTTCACTGCCACTATCGGAAGATGTATCAATGAGCACAGCGTTGCTGGCTTTCATTCTTTGTCTGCCCAAACACTTAGAACTATAATGTCCATACGAAGAACAAAAAAAAACATTTAACTGCACGCTTGTATGCACTCCTTTTGTTTTCCTGCTTTTTGATCATCATTTCGAGATGTGCAGGGTATGATGGATTTTTATCACACATCGAAAATTGCTGGTGATATAAATGGCAGTACACACATTGGGTGGCTTTTGGTATGGTTTATCTTTCTTCTGGTAAGATTTCTGGTTGAAAAATCTGTTTGGTTGGTTCTTAGCAAACGCTGTAATTTCAGAATCATGTATAGATGACTTAAATATATCTCGGTTCGAAGAGAAATAAGCCGAACCACGTTTCTCCAAATGTTCTAGAGAATCAATGTCTGCTTGTTGAAGGAACTTAGCAAAGGGAATTGGAACTGTGGATATCACTTTATCCATAATCATGAAGTCCTGTAACTTGTCAAAACTCTTCATTACTTTCGCTGCCTTAAGCCATTTACTGAATACACTCTGAACGTTAGATACATAATCTATGAATGTTTCCTTCGGTTTTGGTTTAATTTGTGAGTACTGGATCTGATATCCAGGAGCATCGAGTAGAAAATGCTGCACAATTCTGTCATGAATATATTGGTAGTTGTTTCTTAATTCTGTTGGTATAGACTCAATAACTTTTAAGGGCTCCTCAGAGAGATATCTCATATAAATCATGGCCCAATCTTCCAACATAATTTCTTGAAATTTGAGCTGGAACTCGATATTCTCGGTCCAGGCTGAAATGGAATCCCCTTGACTGAAGGGTTTGATGATCCCTTTATATTAGAATATTTGTTTTGCTCTTCCTGACTCTTCTGTTTAGTGGAAGCTATCTGAATGTGTGAGTCAACTTCCATTTCTTTCATTCTTAACTTTGTTTGTGAGTCTGCTTCTATTTGTTTTTGCTTGGTGGCGTCATCTGTTTCTATTTGTTTTTGCTTTATTTCTAATTCTTTCTGTTTAGTTGTTTCCTCTAACTTTATTTGTTTTTGTTTAGTTGTTTCCTCTAACTCTCTCACCTCTTTCTGATGCTGTCTTTCACGTGCTCGTTCATCTCTCTCTACTGCAGCTTTTCTTTCTGTTTCTTTTTTGTATTTCTGTTCTGCCCATTTTTCTAATTTCTCCCCGCTATGGCCTAGTTCTTTGCCAGCTTGGATATACTCACTTAATGTTGACATTGTATGGCTTTATGTTCTTACACAACTGGTATATAAATAATTTTACAATTAATAAGTGTCACACATTCACAATCGCTCACTGAAAAGATGCGTTTGTTAATTGTGATTATCAAAATAGTGAAAAAATACTCATCTAATCCGATGAAAATACGGCCCCTCGGGATGTTACACCGCTGTCCTTCACACACAGACTAAATAGGCTTGATCGTACGATTGATGTCTCTGTTTCGTAGAACAGCAACAATTAGTACATGGCATGTGTTACAAAATACATGGAAGTAATCATTTTAAATATTACAGTTCTTACGATCGGCAAATTACAAATGTGATGTGAATAATATGAATGATATTAATGATATGAATGGTATGATTGTATGAATGAATCGTCAAATGAATCGTGAGATGAATCGTCAAATGAATCGTCAAATGAATAGTCAATTGTCGTCTTGTCTTCACTTTCTACTGTCTCTGACTGAGCTATGCTGTATGATCTTAGTCTGAACTCTAATTTACTTCCCTTGTACTAAACGTATTTGACATTGTACAAGTTCGTGGGTAAATTCGATGAACATTGATATAATGAATGTAATACAACAAATATTCAAAAATAATCGTTAAACTGGTGATTTGGATACATATTTCAAGTTTACACACAATAACAGTTTAAGTTTCCAACTTTAAATTGAATGAAATATCAAAAAGAATTCTAGTAGAATTTTACATTTTATGTGGGAAAATGGTCTTGTAAAGTGCTTGAAGGTGGTTCAAGCCCCACCTTTTGACACCAAATCGGATCCTGCCTGTCAGCAACTCAGCTTTGACAGGCATACAAGGATTCCTCTTTTGTACCACACGAAATGATAACTCGTACGTCGTACAAAATGATACAAATATGATACGAATTTATTCTGAGTTAGTTGTACATTAGCTCTGCGAGCGGATAACCACATAGGTAATACATATCATGGTATATCGTGATGATGTTATGTGAAAGATGATATCGATGGTAATATCTATCGAAGTTAAGTCTAAGTCATAACTATTGCTACTGTCCTTTTTAAGCAACAAAGTATTCACAGCGAATACAGCAGTCCGTCTTCTACGCTGTCGGGTCCCGGTCTGACGATCTTCGTGGCGTGTCCAGCCACGAGCAGTTGACCCTTCGTGCGCCAGCTGGTTTGCGTGCTCGGAGTTCCAGCACGCGGTTAGTGACTTGTCACCCGGTTAGAGTTACCAGTGTTTAAGGGACACTTCTCGTGATGCGGGTTTCCCCACTCTATTCTGGGTAACTCCAGCTCACGCCATACAGTGTCCCCTTTTTGGACACGAGTGTGTCCAGTCGGTGAACTATTCATAGTTCTCACTCGTGCTTCTGTCCCTTCTGTCCCTATTTCCTAGATAGCTATGTTCTCTTTATCCTGTCTAGGTCTATTTCCATAGTTCTACTTCTATCTTATCTATTAGCTTATTTGCAGCTCTTTGACAATAGAGATGATTGTAGATCTACATATTGATGAGAAAGTAAGACATGTAAACATGATAGAGATGCTTGCAGTTCTACAAAGTGATGGAAAAGACCTTAGACTTGTTTTAAAAAAAAAAACATATATTGGAAACAACAAGCTACCATACAAATTGATTCGTGAAGTAGGTCAACATCAGCCTATTAAGAGAGGTGTGAGACAGGGATATGTAATGTCTCCAGAGCTTGTTATTCTGTACAGTGAAAATATTTTCAGAAATATAGAAGATATGAAAGGAATCATCATTGGTTGACGAAACATCAATAACATTAGATACACAGATGAAACAGTATTGATTTAAGACAATGAGCAGGATCTGCAACATTTAGTAGATACGGTTGTTACATACAATGAACAACTCGGGTTGGAATTCAATTGTAAGAAGACACAGATTATGGTCGTCACTAGGACGAAGGTAATACCTCAATGTAATATACAAGTAAATGGGAATATTCTTAAACAAGTGAATCGATACAATTATTTCGGAACAGTCATAACATCTGATGGGAGATGCACCGAAGAGATTAGAATAAGAATCGCCATGGCGAAGGTGTCCTTTTGCAAGATGAAAAACATACAGACCAATAAAAATATGTCAATTGCAACGAGAAAAAGAGTGTTGTGATGCTACATACAACCTGTACTTTTGTATGGATGTGAGGCGTGGATAAAGAGAAGACAAGTTGAAAAACATTTGATGGATGTGTGTCGCGAAACGCAAGTGCATCTCAGACGGGACAACACAGCACCAACTCTACCCCACCCCGTCTGGGCGGCTAGGCCACATTTTAAGGCGAGTGAGAGGGGGATTTCCGAGTAAAAGTGTTGGGACCGTCGTCTGGTTCTTGATGTTATATTTCGGGATTGGCATGAATTTCACGGGTCCCGAGAATCATAACTCAATTCTTTTGAGTGTGCTTTGATCTTTTCTGTTGTAAATCGCACACTCTGTTAAAACTCGGGGATTGCGGAGTTGCCTTCACTTTCGTGGGGTAATGCTCGGAGCTTGTCGGCAAATTCCGGAGAGTGTGTTCTTCGGGAGTTGACACGAATAGGCATTCGGTAGACAGTCATCAAGAAAGGAGGCCGCTTCTATGGTCAGCTGTATAACTGACATCACGGGGAGACGGAGAATGTTCCAGAGCTAATGGTGTTGTTGTAATTATCCTTTCACGGCCGTGTCAGCCAGCTGTAATCTGTGCAACTCTTATAGAGATTGATCTGCAGTGGTGGTATTGTTGTCCTTGAGACCGTGTCTTTGACCAGCTGTATCATGATATACCTTTTGGGGACTCCAGAGGAAACCTACAGCCCAGAGCTTGATGAATCTATCGGGTCGATGTCTGTTGCATAGTTGTTCCTAAACTTTAAAGGTAACACTCGTGTATACTTGGCGTCGCTTAACTATAGTTGGTATTTCAGTGGTGAGTCAATTCTTGACCAGGTCGGCCAGTTGCGCTGGTGGTTGGGTTTCGACCAGGCATGCTAACTGTGTAGTTAGCCTGTGTGTGTACTATGACCTAGATTAAGCTGAGGCCTGTGTTCAACCGACATGGCGGAATGTATTGTACGAGCCAGCTTAGTGGATCAGTCTGGTTGAGGCAAACTAACAATGCATTCGATGCCCTTTCTCAATAATGGAGTACCTGAGGGAATTAGGATTCTGACAGAAGAATTTCTCTTGAACAAAGCTGTAATTTGATTCTCTTAATGAATATGTTGACATTAGTATGTTTCGATCATCATCATGTGGCGTGGTTGAAACTAGTACTTGTCAAGTACCCAGGTGACGAACGAGAACCACATACGTTTCTCATTACGGCGAAACCCAAATATGTAGGAGGCTATAAGCTAAGTTATTATCGCCCATAGGCCTGTTGTTATTTAACTGGGCTTAGTCAGAGGGGGGAAAGATATCTTCACACCTACCAGGGATTGAACCGTGGGCCAGTATAGCGGTGGCGAAACACCCACTCATGTAACGCGTGGATATTTTATCAGTGTAATGGGACTCTACAGTTCCTTTGATGAGAAAGGAATATTTGTCATGCGGGTCTATCTTTCTATTGTCTCTATACTTTCATCGGAACCGGATTGTATGGGATGTTTGAGTTGACACAATTCCTAGGCAGCCAACGGAATTTATTCAGGTGATGAGTGTCTATATATTCATACACCCACACACAACAGAAATCCAGTTATCCGATGCAGAAGGGTGGAAAGGGACAAACACAAGAACACCAAACTCTTCTGTTGTTTGTCTGGTCTTTAATTCAGTATTTCAGGTTAGTTATCAATGTAGCTTGAGTATCTTCCATTAACTTTGGAGGTGTAATGGAGTACTGACCTGAGGTATCCTGATAGGCTTATCTACTTTCCTGATGGGACAAAATGGTGATTAGGAAGGATGATCCAGACCATAACACTTGATGATCTCTGTAGGAGGTATTGAACTTTGCCATCCTTATGAATGGACCTGTCACTATATCTATTATCCATTAGATCTTAGATGGTAGGAAATGTGTCATCCTATTTACTATTTACTAGGGATGAGACGCGTGGCTGAAAAGCTACTGACTTACGTTGAGATTACCAGGAGTCGTAACTTAACCCGTCGGTGAGACATGTCTGGAAAGTCAGACATAATACTATTGTAGTCTGAGCTGGAGGAACTGACCACAGTTAAATGGAATGTTAGTGTGGTGGCATGTTGATGTAGTGTGTATTGTGCAAGGGTGTGATGGATGGGTACACCTGGCCTGTTCTTGCTTTACAGAAACCCCTTTGATGTTGCTGTGGGCGAGTGCCCTTTATTGTTACTGGTTGATGTTCCTGTGGCTAAGTGCCTGTTTGCAGTGGCCTGTGTGCAGTTAACACATTTCTGATTCCTGAGTGCCTGTTTGCTGTGGCGGTGTGAGCTAAAAGTCAAGTGACTAGTGGCTTTTGAACTTAAATTGGACAAATTCCGAAGCTCCAGGAGGTATCATACAGGATCAGGTGAATGTGTCTTACCACCCAGTTCTACACACCGACAATCAATACTACACTGACATACCTATGTGGGATGATGAGAAGTTCAAGCAGACTACTCTCACCCAATTGACTGTTCATTGATGTATGTCTGTCTGTTGGTTTGTTCGTCTATGTGTTAAAGTCAGAATCTCCAATAAAGATTCTAGATTTGCCTTTTCAAAGGCTGTTCTCTTATAGTCAGTTAGGTGTCTTGTGTCCACATTTGCCATATGGGTAGTGTCATCCGTGAACCGTCCTGGGGACGATCTAGTAAAAGGGAAGGCAGAAAGTAATTCGAACCCAAATAAATATATGGGCAACCACCGAGAACCAGGCCGGTGTTGACCCACGACAATGTGGAAATATGTTTTCTGAGGAAAATGCAAAGAATACCACGGATAGACAGAAAAAAACCAATCATCAAGTCCTACAAGAAACACATGAAAATCGTAAACTGATTAGAGAAATTGGACGTAGGCAGTCACAATTTTGGGGCATATTGTGAGAAGAAATAAATTGGAGAGGTTGGTAACTGTCATTTACTGCCAATATAGTACCTTGCGGTGTATGGCAGAGGGGTCTTTGAGACTGAGGAATTAAGGCCGCCTGGCTAGTGCAGTCTCCGCGAACTGTGCAGAGTAAGATTTTCTTTTTGCCCCGACAGAAAAAAAAATCGCACACCTTACCGAGGGATTGAACCCGGGTCTCCCGAAGGAGAGTCCGGGGTTCTAGCAACTCGGCCAGCCGCTCCTCAAACTTGGTAACAACTGACAAAATCGAGGGGAAGAGAACAAGGGAAAAAAGAGAGGTAAATACCTGGATAGCTTGACCACGTGGTATGGTAGTGACAAGAACACTGAGCTGATCCACGACTCTGCTGATCGAGTGAAATGGAGAATCATAACCGCTCACGCGTATCGGCATGACACACGATGGATGGAATTAATTTCGCTCGCATCGTCTAGATACAACGCTGTTAAAATATTTTCATGCTCTTTTCTATCCGATCCAATATGTAATTGGGGTGGGAGGGGGGGGGGGGGGGGGGGGGGCGAAGGAGAACTTTCCACCTCGTTCAACCAGCATGAACAGCCTTGGTTATAATTGCGATAGTTCATGGAGGGGTTTAATTTATTTCCCTCTGTGTCAGTTTTAATTGACTTTTCAACGCAGTAGAGTTTATGTCTGTGACGTCAGCTGGGCGTTTTCCCGGTGGGTTATCATGTGTGTTTGTTTCTTCTTGATTTTCCGTTTGTCAATGATGGCTCTTAGCGCGTCCGATCGAGTGGATGTAGTCCTTAGAAGAACTTATCCTTTGGTTTAGTTACTTTGTTTCCTTTTTCTTTTTTCTTTAGCCATTTCTCCGTGCCTGAACAGTGTATACCGCAGCCATCATATTGGTTGCCTCATCTAGATCTTTTTCGGATAGTTTGTTGAGGTTGTCGAACCATTCGGATACCTCTTTGTGATATTCGACAAATATATTGGTTTTCATCTCTAGGCTGTCTAGGCTTTATCGTCAACTTTCCAGGTGAAAACTGGTTTCCCAATGAATTTATTTATCATTGTGAATGGGTTTCTGACTTCAGCTTGAGGTTTCTCAGTGGTCTTTGTTGTGTCTTCAGCTTAAGGTTTCTTATTTGTCTGTGGCGTGGCTTCTGCTGGCTTGTTTTTGATTATCCCCCTTTCATTTTTGTTTAGTTGTTTTCTTGATGTTTGAATAGCCTGTAGTATTACTTCGTTTTCTCTCTTTATCTAAGTCACGCGTTCTACCTCTTGCTGGAAGTTGCGCTGTATGTCTTTAACGGAGTGACTATTCGCAATGGAATTGCGAATAGAAAAAAACAATTATATTCGCAATGGAAGTAGGTCACGTGATTATTCCTATGCGTGTTTCCATATACTATAATATTTTGTTGATATATTATTATTAACGTGTCCTCAGTAGCATAGTGGTTAGTGTCTCCGCCTAGTACACGGGAGCTCGAGGATCGATTCCCCGCCGGGGAGGCAACATTTTTTTTTCATTTTCAGGAATTAGGTGACATCAATGCTAGTCTGATGATTTCGCTTTAGGCATATGTTTTCTACGGATTTTGTGTATTACGTGTTGTTTATCTTGCTGCACAAGAACCTGCGCACTTGTCATTCTGTTCTTATCTGTCCTCTACTTTTGTTGTCTTGGGAAAGAAGCTTAGCCATCCGAACACGAGTTCTTCTCTCTCTCTCTCTCTCTCTCTCTCTCTCTCTCTCTCTCTCTCTCTCTCTCTCTCTCTCTCTCTCTCTCTCTCTCTCTCTCTCTCTAAGTCTCGATCTCCCACCTGTCTCTTTCTTGTCTTTACCACTCTTTAATGTCTTTCAATACTTCTTTCTCATATCTCTGTCTCTCACACTATCTTCGTTATCAATCTCTCTCCTCTCTCTTTTCCACCTGCTTCATATATAACAGATATTCCTGCACTTTATTATGTGTAGCATTTCCTTATCCTTGTTTATTTATTAATTCACTAGCTGACCCGGCCCGGCTTCGCCCAGGCCCTGGAGGGGATCTATCTATCTATCAGTCTGTCTGTCTGCTTGTTTGTCTGTCTGGCTGGCTGACCCGGCCCGGCTTCACCCAGTCCCTGGTGGGGAGCATCTCATTTAATTCATATAAGTAGTCATATAAGCTCTCCCGTTCCCGACTATCTGTCTGTCTGTCTATCTGTCTGTCTGTCTGTCTGACCGGGCCCGGCTTCACCCAGTCCCTGGTGGGGAGCATCTCATTTAATTCATATACGTAGTCATATAAACTCTCCCGTTCCCGACTATCTGTTTGTCTGTCTATCTGTCTATCTGTCTGTCCCGGCCCGGCTTCACCCAGTCCCTGGTGGGGAGCATCTCATTTAATTCATATACGTAGTCATATAAGCTCTCCCGTTCCCGACTATCTGTCTGTCTGTCTGTCTGACCGGGCCCGGCTTCACCCAGTCCCTGATGGGGAGCATCTAATTTAATTCATATACCTAGTCATATAAGCTCTCCCGTTCCCGACTGTCTATTTGTCTGTCTGTCCCGGCTTCACCCAGTCCCTGGTGGTGAGCATCTAATTTAATTCATATAAGTAGTCATATAAGCTCTCCCGTTCCCGACTGTCTGTCTGTCTATCTGTCTGACCGGCGTGGTTTCGGCCAGCTCTTGGCGCACAGTAACTTAAAAGAATGTCCTTCCACACACCATTCAATGAAAACTGTAGAAAAAGATGGGTTACAATGTTATGCATTATGCATTATTTTTATGAAAACTTTGAAAATGCCTTAAAGATTATATCATTATTTATTATAACTCATATGCCTAAAAATAACTATAGACAAAGAGTTTAACAATAGTGCAAGTAAGTCCAACAATATGACTATAAAGTATATAGAAATGTTATTAAAAGTTATGCCCCTTGAAATAACTTTTCTAGAGTGAAGTCCCCCTGCTATATAGACATTATATAATGAAAATGGAAAAGTAAATGTTATTAAATAAGTCGAAGATTTTACATTAAGAAATTATTATAGTCGGTTGCAAATGAATGAAAGGAAGACGTGTAGAAAATTTCATCTCAATCGGATGTACCGTTATCGAACGCATCCAATACAAAAATCCCCACACACAAACAAACAAACATACACTCTGTTTTATAGATATAGATGAGGCCAGTCAGTGGAAAGCCTGGTGTTTGAATTGCTTAATCATGTCTCTCTGAGGCGAAGCATATTACTTGAGGCCATAGAAAGTGTCAAATCAAGAGAATCATCACTGCTGCGATATTATCAGGACATAAATAGTAGGACGGTAACCTAAACAAACATGGATGCCTGGTAACAGTAAGTGTACAGAAATGAAAGTTAACAATTCTTGAACTCGCTTGGGGACACAATTATTTGTAGGGATCGTTATTTGTATTGGGGATACCTGTTCTGAAAAATTATTCTTGATATTTAAACAGGACTAACGTAATGTAAAAATAAAACGGGATGTCAAAAGAACGGACGGAAGTAAGAAGAAGAGTGATTTATTAAAAAATACGGAGAATTTGGCAGAATTAAACTCGCAACAGTGAACATTCCTATTTAAATTAACCACCTTCTTAGACTTCTTAATGGCCCAAACTAAAATTGACTAGTGAGCAGACGCTGTGACATGTTTGGTACTTCCCGCAATTAGATTGCGAATATAATGTTTCTCTATTCGCAATTCCATTGCGAATATAATTATTTTCTATTCACATTTCCATTACGAATAGAGCCTCCCTTTCTTTAATGTTTTTTTTTTTTTTTGCTGCCAGTGTCTTGTTCCGGTTAGCGGGGTAGGGGTATCCCCTATCAAAGGAGGTGTAAGACGCCTCCTTTCCTCCGTTAGTCTACGGGACACCCTTGGGCAAGGTGGAGTACCCGTTTAGCTCCCAGATCAGGGTTACGTGAAGCCATGGAAGCAGGTGGTGGGTGGAGTGTGAGAGCAGCCGACAGATTGTTGTTGGTTATGGTCTTGCACTCTGCGGCGATAGGCAGATGATCTCATCAGTAGAGACAATGGCTATGGCCACCAACTAATACAGTCACTGCCCAGAAGGAAAGCAATGGCAAACTACCTTCTGCAAAACTTGCCAAGAAACCATAGCAACCATGAAAGAAAACATAATAAGAAAGAGATCTGGTGGCGAGACCCCCAGGCCAGGCAGATCAGATAACACTGGGGAAGAGTGTGACACAGGGACCAGTACTAGTAATCGTGATGACGGAGTTAATCCTGACTGTGTTACCAAGGAAATCCCCTGTGTCAGACTAAGAAACAGAGTGAGAATAGCAACGTGGAATGTGAGAAGTCTGTATGAGGGAAAGCTTAAAGTAGTGTGTGATGAGATTGAGAGGTTAAACATTCAAATTTTAGGAATTAGTGAACATCGCTGGAGCGGCAAGGGACATTTTACAACTGAAAATGGAAGTATTTTCATTTATTCTGGTAGAGACGTCCGGAGGCCAGAGTGGAGTGGCATTTTGTTTAGATAAGACAACTGCAAAATCTTTAATGGGATATAATCCAGTTAGTGATAGAATCCTCACTATTAGACTTAAAGGCCGTCCCAAAAACACAACTCTCATACAGATATATGCACCTACTTCAACAGCAGAGGAGGACGAAATTGAAGATTTTTACAACACACTACAAGACACATTAAATAAGATTGGTCATAATGATATAACAATAATAATGGGAGATTTTAATGCAAAAGTTGGTGCAGGAAGAGCTGAAAATGAGAGACACGTTTTAGGAAAATTTGGATTAGGAAATAGAAATGATGCAGGTGACAAATTAATTGAATTTTGCACAGAAAATGAGTTAACGATAGCCAACACGCTTTTTAAACAACATCCAAGAAGACTCTTCACATGGAAGTCTCCAGACAGTATTACCAAAAATCAGATAGATTATATTTTAATACAAAGAAGATGGAGATCAAGCATAACATCTGCAAAAACCCTACGAAGTGCAGACTGTGATACAGATCATCAGTTATTAGAAGCAGATCTGAAATTAAAACTCAAAAAGCTTATCCGAGGACCAAGGCCACTTCGTTTTGATCTCACAAAAATACCGGATGCATACACTGTAGAAGTTAGGAATCGCTTTGGGGTCTTGATGTCTGTACAAGAAGAAATGACACCTGATGAACTGGCAGTACAAGCTAGAGATATCTTGATAACTGCAGCCAAAGATTTAATTCCGACCAAGAAAAAGCAACTTAAGCCATGGATTACATCAGACACATTAGAATTAATAAAACAACGAAGGGAACTGAAACAGAAAGGAGGTGAATCCGATAACAGCAGGATGAAGTATAAATCTTTAACTCGAGAAATAAGAAAGAACACAAGAAAGGACAAAAATCAATATATACAAGATTGCTGTACCAGAATAGAGCAATATCATAAGACTGGAAGAGATTATGAAATGTTCAAAGAAATGAAGTTATTGACAAGAAATGTTCAACCTCAATTGAATGTTATCTGTGACAAGATGGGAAATACCTTAACAGAATCTAGACAAATTCTAGAAAGATGGCGGGAGTACTGCAGTGGAATGTATGATATGAGTGACAGTGAGGATATGAATGAGATACATGAACCAATGGCAGCAGAGACAGAACCTGAACCCTCATTAGATGAAATTGCTTGGGCTATAAAGAACCTGAAGAATGGTAAATCACCTGGATGTGATGAGATACCAGCTGAACTAATTAAAGCGGGAGGAGAAGAAAGCATACACATATATCATGCATTATGTACAAAGATTTGGAAATATGGTATATGGCCAAAAGATTGGAAGAGAACTATCTTCATTCCAATACCAAAAAAGGGCAACCTGAAATTATGCACCAACTATAGAACTGTTGCCCTGATCAGTCATGCAAGTAAAATTCTACTAAAAGTCATAATGGGAAGACTTCGTAAGAAAATGGAAGAAGAGATTAACGTAGTTCAAGCTGGATTTAGACAAGGAAGAGGAACAAGAGATCACATATTCAACATGCGTTTAATAATAGAGAAGTGCAGAGAATTTAATGTAAACCTATTCTCATGTTTTGTGGATTATTCAAAAGCATTTGACTGTGTACAACATCAGAAACTTTGGGAAATCATGAGGAATATGGGCTTTCCATCACATGTAGTACAACTCATAAAAATGCTCTATCTAGACCAACAAGCAGCAGTTAGAATAGATGGCGAGGCATCAGATTGGTTTGACATCAAGCAAGGAGTCCGTCAGGGCTGCGTGCTGTCACCCTATTTGTTTAACCTGTACGCCGAAAATATAATGAGAAATGTAAGAGATGATATAAACAGGGAGCTATATGATGCCCTAAATATCGGCGGTCATGACATACCGGAGATTCGATATGCTGATGATACAGTATTACTATCCACAACACAGAATGGCATAGAAAACCTAATAGCTTCAACCCAATTGAATAGTGAAAATCACAACTTATATCTTAACATAGCAAAAACAAAGATAATGCATACAGATAAAACTACTATGGAGAAAGAAATATACATTAATGGGGAAAAATTGGCGGTAGTGGAAAATTTTGAATATCTTGGTTCATTGATTACCAACAACGGTGACACAATGAAAGAAATTAAACGGCGACTATCAATTGCTCTTCAAAGACTAAAACAGCTGAATAAATTATGGAGTGGGACAGATAGAACTACAAAAATTAGATTTTTAAGAGCATGCATCTTTCCCATTGCAACATACGCCTGTGAGACATGGACACTTACTAAACAAGCTGAACAGCGCATAAACGCCTTTGAATATAAATGTTATAGACGAGTTCTAAGAATATCTTGGGTAAAGAAAAGAACAAATGCATCCATACTTCAAGAGTTGAATATTGAAGAAGGTTGGCTATTAAAGACGATAAAACAAAGAAAATTGAAATATTTTGGTCACTTGAAACGTCACGAAAGTTTGGAGAGAACAATAATGGAGGGGTATATGCCTGGGAAGAGAGGAAGAGGAAGGCCAAAGAGAAGATGGGTGCAGGATGTGGCGGATGATCTCCAGATGGGTGTATCAGACGCGGGACATCTTGCTTATGATCGAGAGGTTTTCCGGAAGGTTGTTATGGGAGCGAGGTTCTGCAAAGGACATGCTACTGAATGAATGAATGAATGAGTGTCTTGTTCTTGGTTTTCCTTGGTTGGTTTCTGTATCAGTAGAAGTTTTATTTTGGAATTATTTCTTCAGTTCAACTGTCTGGCCTTGAAGCTGGATTTTTCATTCTTGTGAAATGGCTGTGGCTGTCTCTCACCTCCGCCGTGCTCCCTTGAGTGGCGTGTTTGTCCTTACAGTGATGCTATGGCGTCATTATATGTTTAGAGAAATATGAATAAAATTTGGTGGAACTGCGGTAAAGCTGTGAAAGTGTAAACAATATAAAATGACACAAAGTAGTGCAGCTTTACATAACAGAGTTAAGACACATACAGAACGTTGCGGCGATTAGCCTTCATCAGCAAACAAACACATTCACAAACACAACATACAGTCAAGGAGATCTCCTGTGACTACATCAGAAGGTGACGACAGGGCGAGAAGAACAAAAGCATGGAAAAATGGAAGCAATGAAGAGAAAATGAGAATTGAAAAAAATGTTAATTGAAAAGAATTTTAGTTGAAGAAAATGTTTAATTGAAAAAAATGTTAATAGAGAAAACGTTCATACTCACCTCACCGTTCGGATCTGTAAGTGACTAAGAAAATCTCCAATGTATTCTGATACCCGGTGCCGGGTGTTACGGTTCAGTGAGCACATAGAAGGAAGGGGGCGGGGAAGGAGGACGGTAACTGGTCTGGTAAGGGTATCTGAGCAACCACAGTGGATGTACTAGTGGAGTACGAGGCGCGCAAGGTTGAGGGTGGTACTAACCAAAACCCCATTGTGTTATTATAGGGGCGAGTCTTAAAGTCTGGGTGGACTGATATGCGTGAACGCGCATACTTACATAGACACACCTCAACAGACAAAATACTAGTGTATGTGGGCATGTGTAAAGTATATGTAAGAAGAGAGAGAGAGAGAGAGAGAGAGAGAGAGAGAGAGAGAGAGAGAGAGAGAGAGAGAGAGAGAGAGATGTGGGCATGTGCAAAGTATATGTTAGAAGAGAGAGAGAGAGAGAGAGAGAGAGAGAGAGAGAGAGAGAGAGAGAGAGAGAGAGAGAGAGAGAGAGAGAGAGACATCTGATGGATATCAACATCAACGCAACTAAGCCTGTCTCCACCCACTTCAACAGCGCAAACCATCAAGGTGCTTCCGATGTCAGGTCACTGTCATCCAGTCCTGCTCCTCTGGTGCTCAATATCGCAAGAATACAGAAAACCGGCTCATATTCACTATGGGGTGCCTAACACCACACGGCCTCAACACCCAACATAGTTTCATCTAATCATATTCATTTCCCCTCCCCTCCCCACTCTGTTGCTTCCACACCCTCCTAGGTGTCACCCTCTTCCGGTCTCCAACCAGTCCTTTTCTCCACTAATATTATCCTCTACCCTGCCTTCCTCGGCCCGATTCCGTGACCGTAACCATTAGCTACCTGGGCATTTCACATTGCCACTCTTGGCACTCCTGTCGTGCGCAATTCAGCGCACACCAGTAATGTAATCACTAATCCCCCTACTAGTTAGCAACTACACTGTTATAAGCGGTCGGGTGTGCGTGCACATAGATACTAGTCCATATGTGTGTGTGTGTATGTGCACATATTTATATGTCTTTCTCTCTCTCTCTCTCCCTCTCTCAATAATCTTACACCAACCCTCTCTCTCTCTCTCTCTCTCTCTCTGCCCATCTCTCTATCTCTCTGTCCCTCTCTCTCCCCCCCTCTCTCGCTCTCTCAACAATCTTGCTTCTCTGTGTCTACCCATGCCATGTGTGGCGTGTCGTAAGCTCTTTTCCAATCTCTCTCTCTCTCTCTCTCTCTCTCTCTCTCTCTCTCTCTCTCTCTCTCTCTCTCTCTCTCCCCATCGTGCTTCTCTGTGCCTACCTATTCCAACTATATTGCTGGTGGTCTGATATTACACAGCCCCAATAACACAACCACTAGGGGGGTTTGATCCTCATATACGTTGTATAAAAATCAACCTTACTGGCTCTATTTCATAGGGTACAGTATGAGTGAAGCCTCGTATGTGTAGACCGTTCGACCCCACATACACAGGTGGCGAGTCGTAGGCACTTTTCTAATCTCTCTCTCTCTCTCTCTCTCTCTCTCTCTCTCTCTCTCTCTCTCTCTCTCTCTCTCTCTCTCCCTCTCTCCCATCCTTGCTTCTCTGATGCCTACCTATTCTAACTATATTGCTGGTGGTCTGATTTTATACAGCCTAAATGACACTACCACAGGGTGATTTGTTCCTCAAATACGTTGTATAACAATCAACCTTACTGGCTCTATTTCATAGGGAACAGTATGAGTGAAGCCTCGTATTTGTAGACCGACCGACCCCGCATACATCAGGGGCATGTCGTAGGCACTTTTCCAATCTCTCTCTCTCTCTCTCTCTCTCTCTCTCTCTCTCTCTCTCTCTCTCTCTCTCTCTCTCTCTCTCTCTCTCTATCTTCTATCTTGCTTCTCGGTGCCTACATATTCCAACTATATTGCTGGTGGTCTGATTTTAACACAACCACTGGGTGATTTGATCCTCAAATACGTTGTATAACAATCAACCTTACTGCCTCTATTTCATAGGGAACAGTATGAGTGAAGCCTCGTATTTGTAGACCGACCGACCCCGCATACATCAGGAACGTGTCGTAGGCACTTTTCCAATCTCTCTCTCTCTCTCTCTCTCTCTCTCTCTCTCTCTCTCTCTCTCTCTCTCTCTCTCGCTCTCTCTCTCTCTTCCATCTTGCTTCTCGGTGCCTAAATATTCCAACTATATTGTCGGTGGTCTGATTTTAGCACAACCACTGGGTGATTTGATCCTCAAATATGTTGTATAACAATCAACCTTTCTGCCTCTATTTCAGGGCAGGGCACTCACTTGCCCTTACAGTCTGAAATGGCTGTCAAAGGCAGAGGTAAAAGACCACCATGTGGATGTGGAAGGCAAGGGGAAACCACCACATTATCTTCTCAAGACTTCATGAATTTATTCTGGAGCGGATACACATGAAAAAGGTGTAGGAATAATATTAGACGAAAAAACAGCCAAGTCAATTAATGGATACTGGTGTATTTCAGATAGAGTTATTATGGTAAAAATCAAAGGCAAACCAATAGACATAAATATTATACAAGTATATGCACCAACAGCAAGCAGTAGTGATGAAGAAATACAACACTTTTACGACGAAATAGAAATGGCGATGGCTCAAATTGGATCACAAGAAATAAAATAATACTTGGTGATTTTAATGCAAAAGTAGGAAAGGGAAAAATGGAGGATGTAGTGGGGAATTATGGTTTAGGTACAAGAAATGAAAGAGGGGAAAATCTAATAGAATGGGCAAATATCAATGAGATGATAATTGGAAAACACATGGTTTAAACACCATAAAAGAGACGTAA